>APFE030774766.1:2147-12733 GCA_000404065.3 Pinus taeda
CTCCTCCATCAGTGTTATGGCATGCCTAACGGGATGCAAAACTGATGCTGATGAGACACATACATATGCATATGCAAAGAGCTATTTGATCACCGATGGAGGGCTCAAGACCGACACTAACACATTTGATATCTTTATTTTCCTGAATATATCGCAGCCCGGATGGATGAAACTAGATCTGGGGTCTTCAAACTCGTTCAATCTTTGCTCGAAGTACAAGTCGATCCATGTGAAAGGATTTTCTAGAGTTGAACATGGAAAGACATCACCTAATTACCAGCCAATGATGAAAGCTATTAACAGGCGCAAGAGGAATCACCGATAATGATGATGACCCTCAAGGTATGACAGTACAATTCACATGGTGTGAAAATGGGATTTGGCGTTGAACACCATGCAAAAATATTTTGGTCGAAGGCCATTGATGTAAACCTGTTGCCAGAAGTGAGAAACTTGCCATTGAGGCATGCAAGCTTCAAAGTACTGAAAGAGTTGTTCCTAGGTCAACTTCTTGGATAATGAGCTGATGTCGACAAGAAGTGACTCATCATAGGAGGGCATTAATGAATCCCACATCTACGACATGAAACGAAGCAAATGATTTTGTGGAGGTGAAAACAATCTGATGATACAGGGTTCAGGGTGGCGGTCATGAAAGAATGAAGTGTGAAGGTATTGCAGTGGATGAGACACAAGCTGGGTTGGTGAATTCTCTGAGCAACTTCTCTTGAACATATCGGTGACACTGAAGTGGATTGGTAGCGTTAACCCCAAAAATGGATGGTACGGTGGACTAATGGTAATATGACCGGTGAACGGAATAACCCAACCCGACTCAATCATGGCGATGGAGTGAAAGTGTCATGTTCAAGAGCGACTTGCTACCAATAAAGTTTCTTGAAGTTTTCTTCCCAATTTTTCCCCAGTCATTGCTGACCAGTACCTCTTTATTTTTGTTAAGATTGAGGAGGATAACATATGCTTGTTCTATAATTTGCCCTTCGGGCAAACCCATCGCTATGTTTTAATGATCCTAGCGACAATGAAACTCATTCTTGTCTGCATGGACAAGTTTGTCGCTATTGGTTTTGACGAGTTTAACGACAAAGATAACTCAATCCTTTTTCAATTTTAGAGAGTCTGAAAAGGGATGGAAAGAAAACTCTAGGATTCCTTTTTCGTCATGTAGTCCCTTAAGTCCAAAAAAGTGTAAAATAATACGAAAGGGATGACTTTTCGATAGTTTTAATGAGCCAAACAAGACAGGTGCTCGATCTTTTTGTGTAATGATCCCTCAAGTCCAAAAAGATTAAAATCTAGAGGAGGGATAGCACTTCCAATCGTTTTAACGAGCTGGAGAGGCCAATCGCTCGGCAATCTTTTCATATTTTACGAGTCAAATGAAAAGAGTTTAAAGGAGACTCATTTTTCGAGGAACGAGTGATATTTTCGAGTAGCAGCTAGTTCCAGGTAAGGTTTGGAACTTTTCAATCACGGCAGTGTAAAGAAGATGGCTAACAGAACCACTCATCGTAGTTGTTCCTCAAAAGGGGTAAACAATCAAATGGAGTCATATGATCGGCTAAAACAAAGTGGAGGTGATGGTAAGAACACGACCAAGGCTCGAAAGCTGATGATAATGTGTTCGCAATGGTTATTTACCGGAGGTGGGTTAATTTTTTAATGAGCTTAAACTCTGGCAGAACATATTCTCATTGCTAGGTTTAATTTTTAACGAGCTTGAACTTTGTGTAAAATTGCTCGTGATAATGGTCATTGATATTCGATTTACTGTTAACACTTTGTTCTTTTGAAGGTCGTACTACCTGTTCAATTGCTCCATCAAACTGATTAGAAGTGTGAATACATGCTTGAAAAATGAGTTAAAACACTAATACCCTACTCGAATTATGTGAAAAGTAATTTAAAAGTAGTTTTTACCCCTCATTTTACCACTTCATTTGAATTTGGGATTGTTGGAGCTATGAAGGTGCTTTCCCTCTTGATTTTCACCAGCTGATTCTGGGAGATTTTGTGGACAATTTTCGGCACCGTCTGGACTAGGTAGGAGCTAAACCTAAGCTCTTCAATTGCATTCTTTCCTTTTTGAATTCTGAGCATGTTTTCCTGCTTTTATGAGCCTCTCGAGTTTGAACAATTCATTCTGCCCCCATCACACCCAGTATACATTGAAAGGTGTGATGCATACTAGGCTAGCCATTGGCCAGTTAGTATGCATCTCACGCAGTAAACAGCTGGGGTGCGATGGGTGCAAGGAGGAAAACTTTTGCACTGATTTTTCATGGAAATTTTGCCTATTTTTTGCCAAATCAGGATCCTGATTCTTCTCTTGTTTGTTTTTCAGAGATTCATTGGAGAAAAATGGTTGTTACATGGTGAGAACATGAGCATGAAGAAGAGGACATGGTTTCCTTACATGATATAGGTACGGTAACTGCATTGCGAAACTATGGTTTTCTCAAGTTCTTCCACATATCTAGCATGAGGAAACAAATCAACTTGTTGCAATATTTCCTCGATGCATGGGATCCTACCAACCAAGTGTTCCAAATCAAAGGAAAATCCATCCCCTTGACTGTTGAGGACATCTACTTCTTGACCAGTTTATCGAGGCGTGGTGCCCCTCTCTCACTGTCAGGCTCTGCCTATGGGGGCAAATCCGTGAGGGATTATATTCGTCAATACTGTAGAGAAGGATCTCAGCCGATCAAGGATGGCAAGATCAATATCCAAGATGTAACTGACCAGTCCTTGAGGACTATTTTATTCACCTTTTCTAGATTGGCTGGTAGCATGGCCCTTTACTTGGCCAACTGGTCCTATATGCAGTATGCCTTCCTCGAACTAAAGGTATTCAACTAGTGTGATGCAGTACTTCCAGTGATAAAAGAATAGCTTACCAAGGTGGAAAACGGAAGATCCAAGAACTTTGGCTATGGTTCTATTCTGACTGCTTTCGCCTTGGAGAAGATCCCACTGATGCAGCCACAATACATTTCACTCGGTTTTCCACCACCGAATCAGCGACGGATGCAGAGATGGGTTGACCTTATGGCCCGACATGCTGGTCAGTCGCAGGTTTCCTTCTCTGATGCCTTTTTTGAGTGTTTCAACCGTCAGCAAATGGTTTATGCCAAGTGTTCGTATGCTGGTATGGATTTCCGGGGTGACCCATATTTGGTGCTGCCAGCTAGCGAGCAGTGGGGTGTCATAGGTAAAAATTTCTGACCATATCCTTGTTTATTGATTTTATAATGTTCTTGTGCTTTCTTTTATCAAGACTAATCAAAACTCATGTGCTCATGCAGATATCAGACCAGTGCGACCAGCAGTGCGCCTGAGAGCAGCAACTACCGTTTCAGTAGGAGAGGTTGTAGGGAGGGCTATCCTTCGTGACCTCGATGTGGTCGAGACTCTTGTAGTATTGCAAGATCAGATCAAGGGTCTCACCCTTGGCATCCCAGATGTGAGGACCAACGAGCTACCTATGAGATTACAATGACATACCACTAGTGTGCCAAGTCGATGGACTAGGCTTTTATGCATGATTGCACAGGCGGTGACTTGTTATCACCAACACCATTAGACTAGGGTGCCCCCTATCATTTTGAGTTTTTGGGTCATTTGACTGATTTTGTCTTGGACATAGAACACTATGTATAAACCATAAACAGTTATATATATTTTTTATTTTCGGAGCTTTATTTTGGTTAAGTTATATGATCCTGATGCAAATATTGATGAAATGCTTTTCTTTTATAAATGTTGCAAATGTCTATCTAACAAATAATTTGCTAATGAATCTGTTAATGTGTTTAAGTTTCTGGAAATGTGTTGATATTGAATATAATCGAATTGTCATTCCAAAATCTTGACTCTTAGGAACATACGATAGATAGCTGGATTCCGCACGGAATAGATGTCGGTAAGTTGTAGAATGACGAGTTGTGAGTCTAACCTGATGACGAGTCGGCGTATGCCATGTGCAATGGCATAAGAGAGGAGCTCTATCAACGCACTGTATTCAGCGATGTTATTCGTTGATCGACCAATACATGCCCCTCTGAAACTCACTAACTCGCCACTTGGATCAAAGATGGCCCAGGCTGCAGAAGATAGGTTTTGTGAACTATGACTTGCTCCATCTACGTATCCAAAAGACGACTCCAATAGGTTCGACATCTGCAACAAATGTAAAAGTGGATCACTTAACCAAAAAAATTACTCTTAGAGAAAACAAAAATGTAACAAAAGCATATGAAGAGGTTACTATACTGAGTCAAGCATAGTACCGCTTAAGGTACAACCCATTTCGAGGTTGTGACAGTTTAATACCATCATAATTCACTAACTCATAGGCTCCTTTTGCTAATACAAGCTTAACAGTATAGGGGCCCATCCATAAAGACTGGAACTTACCTGCTCCCAATTTATCGAACTCCTAGTCTTAAAGTAAGACCAGGTCACCTTCTGAGAAGACACGAGGTTTGACATTCTTGTCAAACTGCGCCTTGACTTGTTTCTTATGCGCTTCATTAGCCAAGGCGGCATCATGACAGATTTCATCCAAATGGATTAATTCCAAGAAACGAGCCTCCTCTTCTGAAGTTCCAGGGAGAAGGTCGACTGCGAGCTTGAGGGACGAGATTTTGCACTGAATTGGTAAGATCACTTCCAGGCCATACACCAACTGAAAGGGTGTAAACCCGGTCGCATTTCTCACCGATGTCTAGTATGCCCACAAGGCTGAGTATAGGATTAGGTGCCAACTCCGTTTATGGACTCCAATCATCCTTTGCAGCATGTACTTCAGGACTTTGTTGATCGCCTCAACTTTCCCGTTAGTTTGCAGATAATACGGAGTAGGGCTGTCGTGGGACAGTCCTAATTTGGCAACCAACTCAACCATCATGTGATTGCGGAAATGTGATCCATGATCTATGACTATAGCTTGTGGAACACCGAATCTGGAGACTACATGATTGAAAAAGAAAAGGGTAGTCATTTCGCCGTTGTTGTTTAATATAGGCATCGCCTCGGCCCATTTCATAAAATAGTCAAATATGACTATGATATACCTATGCCCCCCGGCTGAGGTGGGGTTACATGTCATGAAATATATGCCCCATTTGGAAAATGGCCCAACAACAACTACTGGCTATAGAGGTGCGGGTGGTATTCTGGTTTTGCAGTCGAAGATTTGACAAGCATGGAAACTTCTGACTGCTGTTATGCAATCCTTGAACAATGTTGGCCAGAAGTATCCTGCTCATAAAATATTTTGTGTCGTAGCATAACCAGATTGATGCCCCCCACATGCACCTGAATGACAATCGTTCAGGACTTTTTCGGCGTCCTCATGGGTGAGGCACCTTCGCAGAACTGTATTGATACCCCGATGGTAAAGTGTATCACCAACGATCATGCAGTCTTTTTCTTGGTATCGAGTACATCGTTGTTCTGAGAGAGAGGTATTAGACCTATATGTTTGGGTCTGGAGATAGATGATTATATCTCCATACCACGGATCGCTTGAAGATATCAAAAACAAAGATTCATCCACGATTGTTGTTTTGGATGTTGAATCATTGGACGACGATGGGAAGTCACATAGTAACTCCGTGAAAGCCAGGGCTTTCTTTGATTTGGATTTTATGAATTCTTGATCAAACTCTTGCAAAATTGCTATCCATTTCAAATATTTGCCCCCAAGCAACTATCGCGACAAGTTGTAAATCATTAGGTTGTAATCTGAAAAAAATGGTAGTTTTTTGAAAGAGGACATAGTGTCAAAATCTCTGTATTGCTTGAACAGCTGCGAGAGCCAGATTTTCAACATAGGAGTATTTGCTTTCTGCATCATTTAAGTTTTGACTTAAAAAATAGATAGGATGTTCAATTCCATTGTCTTCTTGAACTAATACCATTGCGATGGTCGTATCCGCTGCAGCCAGATACAGGTTAAAGTCTTTTTGATAATCGGGAGCATACATTAATGATGCTTTTATTAGGGATTCCTTTAAAGCATCAAAGGAAGCTTGCGTAACCTGATCCTAGTTGAAGGGTACTTCTTTTTTCAATAGACGCATATAACCTTTAGTAAGTTCTACGTAATTTGGAATGATCCTCCTTAGAAAGTTTGCTTTCCCTTGGAGTTTCCGAATTTAAAGCAAATTTGAAGGTGGAGGCAGATCGATGATTGCCTGAACCTTACACGGGTCGAGGTGAATCCCGTTCTTTGAAACTACAAAGCCAAGTAAACGACCAGAACTGACACAAAAAACACACTTGTGTGGATTGAGTCATATCTTGTAGTGTCAACAACGTAGAAATATTGTTCTCAAATGTCGCGGATGATCGGTCCGCTTTCGCGAATGAGCCGGAAGATCGTTGAGGTATGGTTGAACGATGTTCTTGATGTCATGGAAGGCATAATTCATTGCCCTCTGAAAGGTTGTCCCTGCGTTCTTTAAACCAAAAGGTAGCTTGTGGTATGTAAATGTGCCCCATGGACAAATAAATTCAGTCTTTGATTGGTCTTGTGGGCGGATATTTATTTGATTATACCTGGAAAATCCATTCATAAACGAAAATATTTCACATCTGGCGCATTCATCAATTATCTGGTCGATGAAGGGTGTAAGGTAGTTGTCCTTTGGACAAGCTTGATTTACATCCCTATAATCGACGCACACGCTAATCATTCCTTGCTTTTTCATCACAGGAATAATGTTTGATACCCAATCGGTTAGAGGAACCGGGTAAATGAAACAAGCATGGAGAAGTTTTTCAACTTCTGCCTTGATGGCAGTGGCTTTCTTCGGGAGCACCTGTCGAAGTCATTGTCATACTGGTTTGACATCTGGATACATCTTAATTTCGAGTTCAACTATGCTCGAGTCAATGCCTGGCATTTCTTCATATGACCATGCAAATATATCTCTAAACTCGCAAAAGAGAGCGTAATATACTTCCAGTTCTGAAGAAGAACAAGATTTGCTGACATGAATATTCCCTACAACATCTGGTTTGGTCGAGATATTTATGGTGATAGTTTCTTCAATATTGGACAGGTTTCTCTTGGAATCCACCGCATTTACAGTATTTGATAGAAAATCAAAAACTGAAGGATGATTAAGGTCATTGGAACAATCTTCTTTGTAATCTGGAAGATGGGAACGATGGTGGTAATCTTCCCATGGTTCCCCCTCTATCATCAATGACTGAACAATTCCTTCGTCTGTAGAATGTACATGCAACCAAGGATCTGAAGAGATACCATATTCCTTAGACCTATCTATCCAAACGCTCGATGAGCATTGATTTGGGTTTGCCTCCCATGCCGAAAACATTGATTGCTACAATATTTCTATTGGGCTTGGAGGCAATACCTAGTGATGATCCATGCTAACATTGTGTTTGGACATCTTTTGAATAGAAGATACCATATTGCAGGTTCCCACTGTGGCCACTTCCGCCAGATTGTTTGGAGGCAGTAGGGCAAAAGTACCCATCATTGTAGGGTCTTTTAGTAGGCTTGCTCTGATATTTTGAAGCAACTGAGAGCTTCTGTGGATCATCGAAATGCTTCCCGTAACTTGTGAAATGTTGGTGAGAAATGTTTGCTGGTCAACGATTGTAATTCCTCCTTGGAAGGGAAATGCAATCTTTCTGAAGTGTTTCGACACAACAACAGCCATAGCATAAATCCAGGGCCTTCCCAGTAGGATGTTGTAATCGAGGTTTCCATCGATAACTTCAACATCAATTTCTATTGTTTTTCCCCCCATTTCGACTTGCAAGTTACTTAAAATCCCGTATGGAGTGTATGTCTGTCCATAAAATGCTTTTAACATCATTGACGATTGCGACAAGGGTGGTGAGCCTAAAGTTTTCCAGCAACTCATTGACATAATACATGTAGATGCCCCCTCATCAATAATTGTTCAATGAATAGTTTTGTTGAGGTTTTTCACTTGAATGAGGAAAGCGAGCTGAGTTGGTAACTGAGGGTCATATCCTTTATGATTAAAGGCCACAAGATTGGAATACGCTGGGTCAATCCCACCTATTGCTGATAATAGAGCCTGCTTGTGGGAGGGGAAATTTTGCATTACCTCAAGTGTTGACATAGTGGACGGCGATTGGGCCAGGCCCTCTACTATATTATAATTTTGTGTTGCTCTGGCATGACGATTAAATGTCGATTTGTGTACTACTCCGTTGGCGGCTTTATCGTTAGCTCAAGAATGATGGGTGGCGCAACTTCAGTCGAAGTTGTTGTTGAACTACTAGGTTGATCAATAGCCTTGTTGTTCGACAGTTGTGGATTCCCGTAATATTTATTCCTTGTCAATATCAAAGCATCATTTTGTTGTTTCGAAATGTACAACATAAGTGCTTGGGATGGGGAAGCATTGTCACTAGCAACCAGATTGGTTCCCGGGTTTGGAAACAGATCAGTCAATACCACTGAGGTTTTTGAACTCTTAAAGAGTTTCTTAACTTCAGCTTTATGTGGACAATCTCTCGTCCAATGATCCTCATCGCATATCTGACACCCCGAAGGGGGTTTCCTTTGCCCATAAGGGTTTGCAGAAGATTTTTCAGGAGACGATTCATCTTGCTTCTTATTTTTCCCTTTCTTTTTCTTCTTGCCTCCTAGTTGCTTCAGTTCTTTGCCTTTGTCGGTCGACATGGAATTAACCTCCGAGGTGAGAAGTTCCTGATTTGCATTTTGACTAGAAACCGTACGGGCTTTCTTTGATGTAGCATTTACGATTTTCATGCTATTCGTACCTATCACGCAATTGCCGGCATGAGATTCTTTGTTCGATTTAGGAGGAGGAGGAATGGAAAACTCCGGTCTAGGAGCATCAGGGATTTTGTCGTAGAGCATGCCAGACTGAGTATAGATCAAGTCTAGATATTGCGCACGAGAAATGACTTGCTCTTCAGTGACGAACCCTCCCTTTGCCACATCTTCTGTAATAGAAGGTAACAATGACTTAATAAACCATTCAGCTAGTAGCTGATCAGGAACATACATTTTTACCATTCTACGATGACATCACCAGTCATGAATATGATCGGATATGTGAGTGGCTGTCGTTTGCTTGAAATTGGTAAGAAGCTTTGTTCCTATTTCGTACCTTATTGGTATCTGAAAATGGGTTAAAAAGGTTGTGGCAAGGGCGCTAAAGTTATCAAATGAAGCTCTAGGCAATTCAATGTACCATTTTGCTGCTGGACCAGTTAACGTTCGCTGAAAAAGGCGAAGCCTAATCGAATCATCATTGTGAGTGTTGGACGAACATCACAGATGAAAGGTCATCACATGATTCGATGGGTCTTCACCCGAATTTCCATTAAAATTAGGAATATCTGACGGAAGTTTATGAGGAATCGTCGGCCACCAAGGGGCATAAGTAATTGGATCATTTGTTAGCCGATTTAGATTCGGTAACTCTAAAGTCACCACGAAGGGCAACTGTTGATTCAGGTTCGGTGAAGCATACTCGGGATAAGATGGGATCGCCTGAGCAGTGGGTCTTTGCAAACCAGCATAATGCATTTGATGCTAATAACTTTGGTAAGGCTGATGGTCATAACCATTATGATATGATTGATGTTAACCATTTTGAATATACGGCTACCCATTACCCACAAAGCTTTGTTTCTCAGGGCCTTTGTAAGCTTGTTGGAATTGTGGTTGTTGATAATGTACCAGCCATGGTTGTGAAACCATTTGTTGTTGTCAAATACTGGTTGTCTGACCAAGATGAGTGGTGATAGTACCCGTTTGAGCCTGGGTCGCTTCGGTTAAGGAGCCACTAATCGGTGATTGTGGTTGTGCCCTGGAGATAATAGGTTGTTGTATTACGACCTTAGAAACTTGGGGTTGGCATACAAAAGGAAACGCTTGTACTTGCGAAACTATCACAATAGCCGGTGGAGTGGGGATATTCGACACAGGTAGACTTGGTTGCATTGAGTATACAACTCTTGGTTGTTGATGCAGTATTGGCACCCAACCACTGGATGTAATTCCAGCATGACCCGAATTCTGTTGTGAACTCTCATATGGTCGTTCTCCTGGAGGGAATAATGAAATGGCATATTGCCCCCCATATGGTGGAAATCCAGTGTTCAAAGGTAAGATTGGCCTCTAGAGACTGGACTGCCCAAATTGATACTGTTGTGAAGGATCAATTGATACTACTGTTGGAGAGGTAAATCCCCTCTACGGATGGAGGCGATCCCTACTAGCCCAAAACGGGTCTAGCAACAATCAAACAATGCTATCACGCAAGTTCCTAATTGCAAATAAAGAGTAGGTGATGAAGACCTACTTGAGATCCAACGCTTTAGTTCGTAGGAGAGATGGCGCTCGCGTTCCTTTGCCTTGTCCGGTCATGATCCTCCATTATCCACGTGAATGGACACCTGCACACAAAGAGAACAAACACAAACCCAAGCGTGAAATTTAATATATGCAATTATACATCAGTCAGGAAGGATATAATTCAACATCAACCATTACAAATACAACGAGAATGGAACCA
>APFE030774766.1:35891-58844 GCA_000404065.3 Pinus taeda
ATCATCCAAGAATTGTTCATTTATGTAATGTCAAGGAGGTTGCCCCCTCGAAGAGGCTGAATTCTAAGGCGTTGATCTATCTTTTCTATCTTTTCTTGAGCTGGTTTCATAACAGAGGTTTCATGATCTCTTACTCATCCCTGGGCGAATTCAAAGTGGCAAGTGTCACAGGAGAAGTTTCTGGAAGATTCCATGATCATCCACCTTGCAAACTGTCTCTACCATTTTTCTACTCTCGCTCATCGCAACCTACAGAAGGTCTTTCCAGTATGCATCGTACTTTTTGCATGTGCCAGGTGAGATGCATCGCACCCTTAGCACTGAGCAATCTGTATGGTCCATTTTTGACTAGTTCTGAGCAGTTTTTCATGGAGAACTTCTGGGAGATGATGTAATCAGCTGACCTTGTTCCTTTAGGGTGTGAAACAACACTTTGTGGGACTCAGAAGCCCTTTGTTTATGGACATATGTGGTTGGGGTTGCAGTGCCCAAATATGTCTATAATAGATAGGAAGGCTAGAATCGTTGGTTGTGGAAATCAAAGTTGAAGTTGCAAGGTGGAAGGGTTAGAACACTTCTGGGTGTCCTGCATATTCCTGCATTGGCCAAAAATCTAATTTTTGTAAGCAAGTTGGATAATGCAGGTGTAAAAACAATGTTCGAGAAGGATACCTGCAAGATGGTTCGGGGAGCACTAGTATTGATGCAGGGAGTTTGGATTGGAACTTTGTACAAGCTATAAGGTAGCACTGTTGTTGATGGGTACAACAGTTATGTGGTTCTTGAAAGTGGAGTAGAAATCTAGTGGTATTTGGAGAGAAGACCATGTTGTGCCATCAAAGGCTTGGACATATTGGAGAGAAGGGCCTTCGAATACTTCATGGTAAAGGTATGGTAGAAGGTATGAGTATTAGCTCTTTGGATTTTGATTACTATGAAAATTGTGTATATGGTAAGCAGAATCGGGTGAGCTTCCCTCTAGTGGTAAGAGGGCGAAACAGATATTAGAGCTTGTGCACAGTGATGTGTTTGGACCTGTGAAGGTTCCATCACTAGGTAATTTTGTGTACTATGTCTCATTTATAACTGACTTCTCAAGGAATACAAGGATATATTTCCTTAAGAAGAAATCCAAAGTCTTTGACATGTTTAAAGAATTTAAGGCTTTGGTGGAAAATCAGACAAAGAAGAAGATAAATGTGCTGAGGACAGATAACGGTGGAGAGTTTTGCAATAAAGAATTTGAAGAATTCTGTAAGAAGTGTGGTATAGCACAACAGAAGACTACTCCGTATACACCTCGGCAAAATGGAGTTGCAAAAACAATGAATAAGACATTGATGGAAAGGGCAAGAAGCATGCTCAGTGGTGCTGGGTTAGGACAAGAATTCTGGGTAGAGGTGGTGGATATAGCATGTTACTTGGTCAACAGATCACCTTCATTAGCATTGGAGGATAAAACTCCACAAGAGGATGGTTTAAAGGGTTATAAGCTTTGGAACCCAATAATAAGGAAGGTTGTGTACATCCAAGATGTAGTGTTCAGAGAGGTGAAAGATGTTATTAAACATAAAGTCCAACCAAAGGAACCTGAGAAGATAGAGTTTGAGCTAAAGGAGAAAGAATCAGACTCTACAGTAGAGGAGGAATCAAAATATGAAGAGCCACAAAATCCAAGTGTGAGAAGATCAGTTTGAAAAAGAAGGTAGCCAGAAAGGTATAGTCCATCTACTTTCTATTCAAATTTTTCTTTATCTATTACTGATGATGATCCCAAAACTATGAAGGAAGCAGTATATTCAGAGGATGGAAAACTCTAGAAAGAGGCCATGGTTGATGAAATGGCATCTTTGCACAAAAATGAGGCTTGGGATCTGGTGGAGTTGCCGGCTGGAAGGAAACCCATTGGCAGCAAATGGGTGTTCAAGAAGAAGACAAATGCAGAAGGGAAGGTGGAGAAATACAAAGCTCGGTTGGTAGCAAAAGGTTATTCCCAGGTGCCGGGAATTGATTTTGGTGATATTTTTTCTCCTGTTGCCAAGGGAACTTCTATTAGATTACTTTTATCTGTTGCTGCTGCTTTTGATTTTGAGGTAGAACAGATGGATGTGAAGACAGCATTTCTTCACGGGGATTTGGAAGAGGAAATCTACACGAAGCAACCTGAAGGCTTTGCGGTGAAGGGTAAGAAAGAACTGGTATGCAAGTTAAAGAAGTCTCTGTATGGGTTAAAACAGTCACCAAGGATGTGGTATCAGAAATTTGATACATTTATACGGGGACTTGGCTTCACCAGAAGCAAAGCAGATCATTGTGTGTATTTTAAATTAATTGGTGACCGTGTTATTTATCTGGTCTTGTATGTGGATGATATGTTGTTGGATGGAAATGACAAAGAAATTATCCAGGATTTGAAGACCCAATTGTCCTCCAAATTCAACATGAAAGATCTTGGTGCTACAAACTATATTTTGGGCATGGAAATTAAAAGAGATCACGCAAAGAGGAAGCTCTAGTTAAACCAAAGGAAGTATGTCGAGACAATATTGCAGAGATTTAATATGCAGGATAGTAAATCAACAAAGGTTCCTATTCCTATAGGTGTAAAGTTATCTGCTAAACAATGTCCCAAGACACAAGAAGAGGAAGAGGACATGTCTCGGGTTCCATATGCAAGTGCATTCGATAGCCTGATGTATGCAATGGTTTGTACTAGACCAGACATTGCACATGTAGTGGGAGTATTGAGCAGGTTTATGTTAAAACCAGGAAAGGAGCATTGGACAACAGTGAAGTGGGTTTTCAGGTACTTGCATGGAACTAGTGATTATGGTTTGTGCTACCAAGGAAGACGAGGATTGGATAGAGTGTTGGATATTCGTGGCTTTGTTGATGCAGAATGGGATGGAGATCTGGATCAGAGAAGATCTACAAGTGGGTATGTGTTTAATATATTTGGAGGTGCAGTCAGTTGGATGAGTAAGAAACAATTTGTAGTGGCACTTTCAACTACAGAGGCAGAATTCATGGTAGCCACTCATGCAAGCAAGGAAGCATTTTGGTTGCAGAGATTGTGTTCAAGTATCGGGTTAGTACAGGGAGCTATAAGGATAGATTGTGACATCCAAAGTGCAATTTTATTGGCAAAGAACCATGCATATCATTCAAAGACAAAGCACATTGATGTTCAATATCGCTTTGTGAGGGATATAATAGAAGACAAAAAGGTGTTGTTGGTAAAGGTGGACACTTTGAAGAATACTGCAGATGCATTGACAAAATCTGTGAGCTCTAAGAAGTTATCTTGGTGTAGAGAAACAATGGACGTTGCAGGACTGGATAAGTGACTAAACTCTCTTGTGGCCCCCTGTGGAAAGAAAACAACAAGTGGGAGAATGTTGGGTTGTGTTATATTCTTTCCACAACTAGCCCACGTAGTTAACTGGGGATTTAAAGGGGGGGTGGAGCCCCCCCTTCGTTGTGTCGATTGCATAGCAGGGGAGTCACAGGGGGTTCGAGGGGTGCAGGTAACCCCACTCTATGGGGTCCAGGGCAGCGCACCAGAAAATTTTGGTTTTGGAACCTATGTTAGGTTGGGCGGACCCACCTATAGTTTTGTGCATGATATTCGCACATGTTTTTGGACATGATGGTTTTCAGTCCATGGTTTTGGACATGATGGCTTTCATTCCATGGTATTGGATGCTTCGGCATGTATAAATATGTATTATAACATTGAAAGGAACATAATGAAAAATCAAGTTGGCAGTCCCGTTTTTGCGATCCAGGGAATATCTCTGTGTATATGTGTTTTATGTGTTATGCTCTCGCATTATTTATTTTATGTCTTTTAGAATTCGTATGCAAGTAATTTTTGTATGGGGTTAAAACCTACAATGTGCATCAATGATAGGGTGGTATTATTACCTCTCTCTTATAGGCTCACTTTTTTCTCCCTCCACTGTAGAGTAACCTTGATAGACTTGCAACCGAACATTCACCAGGCACACTTGCTTGCTTTTTCAAAGCACATATGTGATTCTCTCTCTTTCTGACAACTAAATCTAATAAAAATATTTAATTAAATTACATTCAGGTAGTATTTCAAATGGGGCGCCTACACTAAACAATGTGAGGTCTAATTGGGACCTCATCTTGGGGAGACCCCCTTTAATGTTGGTTGATCCAGCACTGTCAACATTTCTGGCACTAGAAGGATGGAGTAGTTTTTTGTGGTTGATAACCCCACACGCCCACAACGTTATTCTTTCGGACAAGACAACAACATACCCATCACCTTTATGAATCATATTCCTGAAATAGGTGAATCATCTCAGCCTAGCCAGAATTAACGTGTGAAGATACTTATGAGTAGATCAGGGCAATTCAACCTATAACCCACCAGTTTGCAAAGGCTATCAGACTAATTCCCGAAGCACAAAATATTCCTCATTTTCCAAAGAGAAAAGAAACAACTCGTACGAGCATAATGGTTTCTAAATTGGAAGATATTTTTTTTTTGCCACTCTTGAAGAGTTAGCAGAATCCATAGATGACACAAAACATACATATCAGATTCCACCTTTCAACAAAGGGTGCAAGGATAATGTTGTGCTTTTAGACAAAACTTTCCATGGGATAGACAGTCACGAAGAAGATTCCTTACTATCCAAAGAGGAGGAGGAACACAGATATGAGAACATGATCTGGATTAGTGACTTAGGGCCCACTCACTCTTCCGAGTATTTTACATAATATTCCAAGACACCCGAAAATGTTATTAATGAAATATGACCTTGACAAGTCGATAAAAGAAAAATACCATTTGGATAAATTCTACCTACACCTACAGATGCTCGAGTTATGCTATGAAGATGTTGCATGTAGACTCTTTCCTTGTACCTTAGATGGTAGAATAATTGTATGGTATCATAGTCTTCCTATAAATTCAATTTAGAAATGGAAGGGGTTTAAAAGGCTTTTCCTTGAAATGTTTGTTGATCATAAAACCCCAGCCATGTTATTAAAGGAGTTAGTGAATTTAAAGATGGGGGAAAAAGAGAAAGTTAAGGATTTTAATTAGAGGTTCAATTGGATATTGAAAAAAATTTCCACGGATATGAAGCCTCATGACTCGATCACGGTTGACTACTACATGTTCACCTTGCCGACAAACATTTCGCAATTTGTGAAGAGAGATGTGAAAGAAAATTTGGTGCAAAATTTTGAAGAAACCATCACAGTTGAAAAGGAATTGCGTGAAATTGGAGTCATTATTGACGATGAATAATCTAAAGACTCCAAGGAGACTGGAAATAGGTCTCAGGCCTCTTAAAACAACACCAAGGAGAAATAAGTTACTGATCTTGAAAGCTTGACAGGACCATCAAGTCTCTACCCAATGAGTTGGCAAAGTTAAAACAAACAACGAGTGAGACCACTATCAACAGCAAGCCCCCCAAGTTCAACTTCCTAAGAAGGAACAATAAAAAACAACAATAATCAGGAAGCTAAGTTTGTGTAGAGCTCGAATGTTGTGTTGAATGTTGAAAGCATCGGCATAGACCCGTATTGTTCTTTTCATCAAGAATATCATTTAGAAAAGACTTTCCCACAATGGAACCACAACATGAATGCTCTTATTTCATACATTATTGACAAAATACTCTCCAATGAGTAGAGCGAGCAGATGAAAGAAAAGGAAGAACCCACTACGACTGAAGAGACTGCATGTATTAGACACATAATGAATACTTTTAGTTGTGTTTTCACTTATGAAAGGAAAATTGTTGAAGAACCACCACTGAATGAGGCCCTAGCATAGAAGAAAAATAGTTTATACAATTTGAGAAGACAAGGGCATGTTTATGAACATGAGCTAACAAGGCAGAAATTAAAGGAACACCTCTTAAGAAAAATCACACCGCCTGTCAACCCATCTCAAAATATTCAAAACAAGTATGGAAATGTTGCTACAACAAAGAACACTTATGCTTGTGGAAAAAGTAAGTCTACCATTCTGGAAGTATCAAACAAAGTCACTCCTCCAGAAACTTTGGCAATGTTTGTTTCATATGAAACACTGGATTATAATATAGTGGAATAAACGAAGAAATCGTGTGTAAATATTTCAGTCTTCAAGCTCACAAGGATAGCGAGCCACCAAGAACTACTTATCTGAGCCCTTGTGCAACCTTCATCATGTGATAATGCTTCTTCCTCATAGAAGGTTTCTGGTAAGTCTTCTAGTCCCCTGGAATAAGTTGTTAACATTGTAACATTAGAAGCCAACACTATTTGCCCTCCGATTTTATTAAATTTCAAAATTTTCAATTACAATGTCCATAATTGTTTAGTTGATTCTATTGCATTCATGAAAGTAATTCCATTATCTGTTGCCAATAAAATCAATGCCAAATGGTATAATATCAAATCATAGATTATTCAGTTGGATAGGTCTCTTGTCCAAGATATTGGTGAAGTCAAGAATGTTCTTATTTGCTTATCGGCTGATCACCAATTTCACTAGTGTATAAACATAGTGATTGTGGACATCCTTGAAGCTTATAGTTTGTTACTAAGCAAATATTGGCCTAGCAAATTACATGGGTATTTTTCTACTGATTGGTCACATTAATGGCTTCCATATAAGGGAAGGAACAACCAAATCTGGGTAGTGTCAAAACCTTACATGAAGCACACTGCCACACCCTTCGAGGGGCATAACGAGCTTGTTTCTTCACAGACTTAATTTTTGAAAATTTCTTTTTGGAAACTAACATCAAGTGCTATATTGCTCAGCCTTCCCAAGTCCCACCAAATATATAGTTGGAACTCCTTCCTAATCCAATTGGTGGAAATGACTTATGTACAATAGATATTAGTAATACTAGTATGATTTTTAGATCTTATACTTTAACAATTCAAAGACACAGAAGGGCTCTGGAGCTGGTTATGTTTTATTGACTTGCAACAGAGAAAACACATGATCTCCTACCGCTTGCAATTTGAGTGCACCAAAAACACCGTAGAATATGAAGCACTCGTCTTGGGCCTTTAGAAATAAATTGACATCAAAGTTGGGGTTCTTAAAGCAATAGCTGACTTTGAGATCATCATACGATAGGTACAAATTACTATACCATGTGTGTCAGCTAATCTCAAAATTTATCAACAGGAGGTATGGCATTTAATTTCACAATTCCAAGCTTTCAATGTTGTTTTTGTTCCTAGAATATGTAATGCGGTTGCTAATGCATTAGAAAATGTTCCTACTAGGTTGTCACCACCTAGGGATGGTTTTCTATTGAACTTGTTTATAAGTAATTTTTCATTGATAATATCACTAATTTTTGTGTTTTCAATGATGACCAGTAGATATGTTCAAGGATGCAGCCGTTGAAAAATATGAGCATGAAAAAGTGTTGCAAGATGCGGCTCGAGTGAGCAAAGAGAACCCCATGCCTAAGGGTGTGGTGTCACTAGAAAATTTGTATGACTTTTTGAATCACTTCCGAGGACCAGTAAATATAAAAAATCACAGTTCAAATCTATTGCATGAACATATAAAGCTTGGCACACAAAATGATCAGAATTTTTTCAATCTCGGTACTTGTTATACACCTCAAGCAATACCAAGATATTTCCGCATGGACATACGACGACCTCAAAACTTATGACACGTGGAAAATCCAACCTAACATTTTGATTAAAGAAGGGGCCAAGCCTTTTGAACAGAATCTGCAAAAAGTTCATCCAAGGCTTGAGCCTCTAATTTAGAAACAGTTGAGGAAGTTGTTGGATGCTCAGATCATCTATAAAGTGTGACATTCAACGTGGGTCTCCAACTTGGTCCCAGTAAGGAAAAAGTATAGGGAAATATGCCTGTGTGTGGATTTTTGTAACCTTAATTGCACCTTGGACAAAGATAACTACATGGTAACATCAATGGAATAGATTTTACAAACAATATCAGGGTTAGAGATGTTTTCCTTGTTTGATGTAATTTTAGGATACAACCAAGTTCTAGTGTCAGAACCAAACAAACTAAAAACAAGATTTTGAATGAAGTGGGGCATGTTTGTTTTCAGAAGAATGTATTTGGGTTTGTTAATGTTGATGCAAACTTACAATGTGTGATGAACATCACATTCTATGGTTTAATCGACCAATGCATAGTAGTGTATCTTGATGATGTCACAATATTTTTAAAGAAGAGATCCTACTACTTGCACCATCTGAAGCAAATTTTCGAGCGATGTCAAAAATAAGGATATCTCTATCCCAAGAAGAGAATTTTCATAGTGTCCAAGGGGAATCTCTTGGGACATATCATTGAAAAAAGTGGGATTAAATTGGACCCTGAAACGATCAAGGCCATCACACAAATTCCCTTCCTAGTGAATAAGAAAGCCATGCAGTCCTTCTTAGGGAAGATAAATTTTCTCTACAAACTCATCTTTGACTATGCCTAGATAGTAAAATCAATGTAGGGGATGGTGAAGAAGGATGAAACCGACAAGTGGTATAAGAGGGAAACGGATGCATTTTTCTTTATAAAGCAAGCAATTGTAGAAGCACCAACCATATACAGGCCAAACTTCAACATGATTTCTTTCTCTACACCTTCGCTTATGATACTTCTCTTGACATTGTGCTAAAGCAGAAAGATGATCAAAATAATGAACGACCTATATCCTTCATGAGTGCCATCTCACAAGAACCTAAGCTTAACTATCCCTACAACAAGATTATGTAGTCTACAAGGTGGCAAAACACCTTCGGCCCTATCTTTTGAAGAATCATTGTATTGTCTTTGTTCCACTCCCAGCAGTTAGATCATTGTTTTGTTAACAAGAGTTGGGTGAAAGAAGAGCGAACTGGATGATTGGTTTACAGGAATATGATCTCAAATTCAAATCATTCCACACTATCAAGGGTTATGTTCTATGCCAGTTATCAGTAGAAGTAGCGAATACACCAAGAGATGATTCATCTAGATGAGAGTAGGATATTGATATGTACAATGTGAAGTGAGCTCCTCCCACTAACATGCTATTGGGCACGGGATCCCCCAAGGGAATTTTTGGGGCTTAGAGCCCATATTTTGGTCCAATTTTGTAATTCCAATGTAAAGACTCCACATTTTGTGGACGCGGAGCACATAGATGTTAAAGAGTCGTAGGGTTGTCCGCCCTTATTTTGATAATGTAATGTCGACTATAGAAGATCTACCCATGGTCCACGGACCATGGGATTGTATAAATAGAACTAAGCTCTAAGTAGTTAGATGCATCAATAATGGATTAAGATTGCACATGTATGTGAGATAGCTCTGAAGTAGAAGTTTAAGTTTTGGGTCATAGCATAGGTAGAGGCTCTGAAGCTGAGTGTGTAGAGGCCTAGAAGTTTGCAGTTGATTGTGCAGACCCCTGCAGCCAAGTGCGCAATGTGAGTCGAGTCTGTAATTATCTGGAAGTATTAATAAAGAGAAGTATTATATCATTTATGTGTCTTTATATCCTATTTATGCATCTATTATATTGGGAATGAATTTCACTTCTAATGCTTATATGATGCACGAATGTGTATAATTATATTGGTTAAGTGAACGCAAGTAAGAATATCTGTTTACGTGAAGCAAACTAAGATCTGATAATAAGATAAGTAAGATACTTAACCTAGTTTGGGAAATAGTGTAGTTCACTGCCCTAGCAGCGTGAAAGGATTTTAGCCCCTAGTTAGGGCTGCACAAAAGTCGATTGTGACACTTTGCGAAGGTACTCAAGGGTAGAGCAGAGGGATAAGTAACATGCATGAAAGCAGAAATATTTCGAATAAACCAACATCACAACCATCTCAAGGTTGTGGAAACTTGGTTCCAACATCCCCCCACACTACTTTAGGTGAGACTTCAGTCCGTGCTCAACGGGTTGATGCTGAAAGGGCAAGTAGTGTAGGGATTTGTTTGGCTAACTAACATTGAACCTGGTTCAGGCCCCCTCAAGCCAACAAATGGTTCTGTTGTCGGTGAAAACTAAAGAGGTGAACATTGGTACGGAGGCAGAACCCAAATTTGCAAAGATCGGAGACTACTGGGACGATGCAATGGTGGATAAGGTCAGTGAATTACTCCATGACTATCAGGACTTATTCCCAACCAATTTCACATATTTGAAAGGAATCATCAGAGATCTAGGAGTGATGAATATCACGTTAAATCCCGACATGAATCTAGTTAAGCAAAGGTGTTAATGTTTAAATCTGAAATACAAGGAGAAGGTCAGCGTAGAACTAGACAAAATGCTCGCAGCAGGCATCATTGAGCCTATGGAAGAATCAGATTGGGTAAGCCCAATGGTGGTACAAAAGAAGAAGCAGAAGGAAAAGATAAGGATATGCATGTATCTCAGAAAATTGAATGATGCTTGTGTGCGTGATCTATTCCCAACTCCGTTCACCGATGAAGTGTTGGACAATGTAGGTGGTCAAGAAGCATATTCTTTCACTGATGGGTTCTCAAGGTACCTCCAAATCAAAATCATGCCAGAGGATAGGAGAAATACAACCTTTGCAACTAAGTGGGGTTGCTTTCAATATACTATCATGACATTTGGATTGAAGGATGCGTCGGCCATCACTTCACACGTGTTTGTTGCAGCATTTAAGGAATATATTCATAAGTTCTTGGAGGTCTATTTTAATGACTAGATTGTATTTGGGCTAGTTACGTGCATTGTAGCAAGCTTGCACTTGATGTTGGATACCTATCGAAGATACCAAATCACGCTCAACCTCAAAAAGTGTTTGTTTCTCATTCCTTTTTGGAACCTATTGGGGCATGTGGTTTGCAGATAAGGGCTGATGGTAGACCTCGCGAAGATCACAGTGGTTTCGAACTTGGAAGTGTCGATAAGTGTGAAATAGTTGCGCACTACTCTTGGACATACGGGATATTACAGAAAGTTTATCAAAGGCTATGCCTAGATCACCACACTGATGGAAAAATTGTTGAAGAAGGATGTCATGTTCTGTTGGAACGATGACTATAAGAAAATCCTGGATATATTGAAAGAAAATATGGTTACTATGCTGATTCTTGTCTTCTCGAACTAGAAGAAAGAGTTTCATGTCCATGTTGATGCATTGTGTATAGCGTTGGAGGCAGTACTAACACAAGATGGTAGAGAAGGCTTGGATCACCCTATCATGTTCGCAAGTCACAGATTATCCAAAGTAGAGAAGAACCATTCCACCACTAAGCGCGAGGGGCTAGCTATGGTATATGCGCTCCAGAAGTATCAACACTACTTGCTAGGAGGCCACTTTAATATGTATACAAATCACTCTACGCTAAAGTACCTGGTCAATAAGCCTATGTTGGGGGGGTGAATTTGCAGATGACTCGTATTGTTCCAGGAGTACAATTTCGAAGTTGTTGTGAAGCTTGGACAATAGAATGCGGGACCAAATCACTTGTCGTCCATCGAGACAGGGGAGGAACCTACTAATTTGGAGGAAGGATTACTTGACACATAACTCTTTGTTGTGCATGTCACAGATGGACATTTGAAGATATAATTCACTTTTTAACAACTGGAACTGCATCCTCGAGGACGCTCATGGGGGTGTCATGGGAGGACATTATGCAAGAAGAGAAATCCCGTAGAAGATTCTACATGCAAGGTTGTGGTGGCCAACTCTTCATCAGGATTCAAAATCATATTGCAAGGCATGTGATGTATGTCAAAGAATAGGTAGGTCATCGTGAAGGGATAAAATGCCATGAATCCACAAATGGCTTTGCAACCTTTTGAAAGTGGGAAATAGATTTTGTAGGACCCATTAAACCTCAAGGAAAGACAAGTGTGAGGTATATTATCACTACGATGGAGTATTTGACTCGTTGGGCAAAAGCGCAATCGGTGAAGGATTGCACAGGCGCGACTACAGCGAAGTTTCTATTTGAACAGGTACTGACATGATTTGGATGTCTGAAGATCTTGATGAGTGATCATGGTACACAATTCCTGAACGAGACGATCAATGCACTCACAGAGGAATTTCAGGTGCATCATCAAAAGAGCACACCTTATCATCCACAGACTAATGGGACAGTGGAGGCATTCAACAAAGTGCTTGAAAATGTGCTGACCAAGGTATGCAATGCTCAGCAAAGTGATTGGGACCTACACATACCTGCAGTGTTATGGGCTTATCAAACGACATGCAAGAAACTGACGGGACAAACACCTTTTAGGCTTGTCTATGGAGCGGAAGCCATAATTCCTATGGAATCATCGTGCATAGTCTACGTATAGCAGCACTCACAGGTATGATAGATCGTAGAGCCCTGGAGGAGAGGCTCGCGCAGTTGGATGAGTGTTAGGTCCCTATACTACTAGTGTAACCCCTTATTATTATTAGTACAACCCCCCTATTATATTTTTGTGCCCATGTAGTCCCCATATTGTTATTATTATGCCCCATAGAAGCCCACTATTGTTATTATTGTGCCCTTATATTATTATTGTTATGTCAGCTCTGATTATATTATGACCTCTTAGACTCCTATATATAGAAAGGAGGCCTTGTCATTTGTATCATCTAAGAAATATTCATTTGTGTAATGTAAAGGAAGTTGTCCCCTCGAAGAGGCATATTTCTAAAGCATTGATCTATATTTTCTATCTTTTTGTGAGCTGGTTTCATAACATTTGGTATCATAGCTTTGGATTCTGGGGTTTCATTGCTCCAAACAGGGCATTGTGGAATTTTCGTTATAACATTTTTTCTGCAACGTTTCAGAAGCAAAAAAACCATTTGAGAATACCTCGTGCTGCACCTCGGGTCCAAATTTCAGATCTTGTCTCGCTATATTTACAGAGATATGATCTAAGGAAGTTAGGGTTTTTTCAAGCTCGAAAATTTCAACTAAAACAGGTCATTGTGGGATTTTCGCTATAAATATTTCACTACAAAGATTTAGAAGTTGAAAAAAAACCATTTGAGAAGAAATTGGTCTGAACCTCAACTCTGAATTTCAGATCCTATCTCGCTATAATTTCAGATATATAATCTGCAGAAGTTAGGGTTTTTGCAGACCCCCGAATTACATCCCAAACAGGTCACCATGGGAAAATCGTCATAACTTTCGCTCTGAACATCAGATTGAATTTTCGTAAGAAGTTACAGAAATAGGACTTCCTATAGTTTTTTTTTATATCAGTTTCAAATACTAAGGTATAAATAGTAAGACGTGGCATGTCGTACAAATTCTCTCTATTGAACTAGTGTATAATCTGATCATTGTGGGATATTTGGCATAACTCTTTCTTGGATAATCAAATTCTGATCAGACTTGCAAGGTTAGAAAGAGAACTCAGAGAGATACCACAAGAAGAAATTTCAGAACTTGGAGATTTGAAATTACATAGTTATAGTCGTTTCAAGATCGAGCTCCTAAAATCAAGAAAAATTGAGATGAGGAAGTTTGATGGCAAGGATCCGATAAATTGGATACTACATATGGAGAAATATTTTAATCTACATGGTGTACCATTGTTATAAAAGGTATGTATTGCATCTTCATATTTAGAACAAGAACAATTTTTATGGTATAAAGGGCTTTGTTCTTGTAAACCACTTGTTAGATGGTCAATTTTCACGGAGGAAATTATAGCACATTATGAGGATACAAAGAGAAACACCTTCTTTAGCCAATTGATAAATTTCAAACAAAAGTGTTCAATGGCAGAGCACATTAAGGACTTTAAAAAATTGAATATAAGGGTACATAATATTCCAGAGAAGCAAAGGATTGATGTGTTCATAGGTACTTTAAAGGATAACATTCAACATGAGGTTTGTCTTTGGGAACCTGATTCATTGGAGAAGGCATTCAGGTGGGCAAGAAAAATTGAAAGCAAATTTATGGAAACAAGGAATCCCACCACTCACTGCTATAATTTTAGAAGTGTTTTTCTCCTAGCCTTACACAACCTACAAGGGTTACACCACAAAAATTGGAAGAAAAAAGAGAAAAAGGGTTTTGTTACAATTGTGATAAAAAAATACATTAAAGGTCATAAATGTACTGAGATGTTAGGTCCCTATAATACTAGTGATGCCCCCATTAATATTGTAGTTGTATCCCTTATTAATATTGTTGTGCCCCTATTATCCCCATATTGTTATTACTGTGCCCCATAGAATCCCTCTATTGTTATTTTTGTGCCTTTATATTATTATTGTTAGGTCGGCTTGGTTATATTGTGACCCCTTAGACTCTTATCTATAGAAAGGAGGTTTTGTCATTTGAATCATCCAAGGATTGTTCTTTTGTGTAATGTAAAGGAGGTTTCCCCCTTGAAGAGGCTAAATTCTAAGGCATTCAACTATCTTTTCTATCTTTTTGTGAGTTGGTTAAGATGAGAAGAAATTATTTTACATTGATTGTGGAGAGGAGGAAGAAAAGGATCAAGAAACATCAAAAGAAGAGTATATACACTAGGAACCAACCCTAGAGAAAGAAGAAATGAATCCGACCACATCTTGTAAAGCATTGGAAATAATTACTACTCCTCATACTCTTAATATAGAAGGACATATCAAGAAGAAAAAGGTTCAAGAAGTGAAAGACCACATCAAGAAAGAAGAAATGACTCCAACCATATCTTGTAATGCAATGGCCAGAATTACCACTCCTCAAACTATCAAGATAGAAGGACATATCAAGAAGAAAAATGTTCAAGAAGTGAAAGATCACATAGAGCATCAAGAAATGACTCTGACCATATCTTGTAATGCACTGGAAGAAATTACCACTCCTCAAACTCTCAATATAGAAGGACATATCAAGAAGAAAAAGATTCATGCAGTGAAAGATCACATCGAGCATCAACAACAAGTTCTCCAACTTTTAAAGGATAATGCCACTTTGGTGCATAATCAAATGAAACAATAGGCAGATCAACATCTCAATGAAAGAAGTTTTGATGTAGGCAATTGGGTATTTTTATGGTTACATACATACAAACAAATGTCCCCCAAAAAAGCTATTTATGAGAAGGAAATGTTGGCAATACTACACACACTTAAGAAATGGCGACCTTACCTAATGGGAAGACAATTCAAGGTAAAAACAGATCATGATAGTATTAAATACTTTTTAGAACAAAGATTATCCTTTGAAGAGCAACAAAAATGGATCACAAAGATGTTGGGTTATGACTTTAAAATCATCTACAAAAAAAGGGAAGCAAAATGTTGTGGCAGATGCACTCTCAAGAAAGGATGAGGATGTGGAAGCATTGTTGTGCGCCATTTATATTATCCAACCAGATTGGATAAAAAAAACAAGTTATGAATGGAAGAAGGACGAAGAAGTGTGGCCACTCATTCAAAATTTGCAGAAGATCCCATTTCAAAAAATATTGCCAGAACTTGACGAGGAAGGAAAAATCATATTGGAGCCTGAAGCAGTGAAAGAAACAAGAACCTGAAAGCTACGAAATCGATCAATTTCAGAGTATCTCATCAAGTGTAAGAACTTACCCACTGAACATTCCACATGGGAGGACAAAATTTTTATACAAAAGCATCAAGAACTACTCAAGCGTTAAGGAAAACACTTTTTGAACGAGAGGGGCATGTTAGGTCCCTATACTACTAGTGTAACCCCTTATTATTATTAGTACAACCCCCCTATTATATTTTTGTGCCCATGTAGTCCCCATATTGTTATTATCATTCCCCATAGAAGCCCACTATTGTTATTATTGTGCCCTTACATTATTATTGTTATGTCGGCTCTGATTATATTATGACCCCTTAGACTCCTATATATAGAAAGTAGGTCTTATCATTTGTATCATCTAAGAATTGTTCATTTGTGTAATGTAAAGGAGGTTGTCCCCTCAAAGAGGCATATTTCTAAGGCATTGACCTATCTTTTCTATATTTTTATGAGCCGATTTCATAACAATGAGCTCGAAGAGGAATGATTTTTGGCTAGTTTTCACTAGCAGGTCCAAAAGTAGCGTGAAAAGGCATGGCATGAGCACCATATCAAGTTGCGCACATTCAAGGTAAATGATCTAGTGTTGTTGTATGATAGTGAATTTGATAAATTCCCAAGGAAGTTCAGGATGCACTGGTTAGGGTCTATATTATTAAGGAGATTACCGATGGAGGTGCGGTACAGCTGATCAAATTAAATGGAGAAGCCTTCCCAGGAAAGGTGAATAACAGTTGTTTGAAGCCATACACCAGCAATATGGCGATGTGACTATATGGAAGTAGCAAAGTCTTAGTGCTCCAGGCAGCTGAAAGGAGGCGCGGGACTATAAACTACATTGCCCAGGAAATGCACGATGTCAGGACTACACGAAGTGTCACAGGGTTCGCGACATCGCGAAGACAGCTATGTTGGCATGCAGGTCTGCTGGAAGGTGATCGTTAAAGTCGCTATTCATGATTTTATGGTTGGTTTCAGGCCAAATGGAGCGGGTGGCAAACATTTAAGGCAAACTTTATGGGTTATATTCTTGAAAATATGTCGCCAATATAGCATTAATGAGCTGAATGTGGGGGGAACAATCGAATTAAAATTCAAAAGGCCCTATAAACGACAAGTGGTTGTCTAGTGGAAAACACTGGGAAATTTGAGAACTGAGTTGTTGCGCTATAAAGTGTTTATGGACCTATCGAACTTTGAGGCTTTGAGAGCAAGTTCAGTGTTTGAAACATTTCCAAAGGAGACGCAAGACCTTCTAACCAGACTGATGTCGACACCCACAAAAGCGGCACAGAAGATTGCGGAAGTAGAAGCCCCAGAGAGTGCCAGAGCGATAAATAGCGCAATGAGGTAGTGAAGTAGAACAAACAGATAATGCAGGTTGTGGAGGAAGCCTGCCAGATGGTCCCAGAGTTGGCCATTCAAGTAGAGGAACCGATCGTGGCACACATCCGTAAATTAGCTACAGGGGTGCATGACGCAAGAGCTGAGATGGCCAGGGTTCAGCTGGAGCTGAACCTGCAGATCACAAAACTGCAGTTATCAACCTTCAACTCCACCAGAGATTAGAGATCAGTGTACCACCACGATTATGACAATGATCCTAGCGATTGATAGTGCAGTGACAGACTGCATGCAGATATTCGAACAATCATTCAAGCTCCTAACCATCCTGCAGGAGAACCCGAATGTAGAGTGCCTAGAGAGAGAGAGGTGTGTGAGCTACAATAGAGGTATGACAAGGTAAAAGGGATCGCGCAGATGGTTGCCCTTACACAAAGACTTGCATAGGTGCAGTAGGAAAAGGCGCTCAAAGAACAGGTGGATGTTGCTCAGCACAAAGAAGCAGTCTTGAGAACGTGCCTACAGCCATGGATCGACGAGGCTTATGCAATTATAGCCTCCATTGAAGCAAAACTCAAGCAACTTAGCAAAGGATTCAAGTCAGCAGTTCAGCAGCAGTGGTCACCAAAAAACGTGTGGAAGAAGTCCAACAAGCAGCTGCTCAATGCGTTGTTGATGTTGCAGCGATTCAAATAGAGCTGGGAGGTCTTCACGCTAAGATCTCCACACCTATAGAGTGACTCGAGGGCGAGTCACTATGTTTGTGTCGGGGGCCTATTGGGCGTGGGATCGCCCAAGGGTAGTTTTGGGACTTAGAGCCCATATTTTGGTCCTATTTTGTAATTCCAATGTAAAGACTCCGCATTTTGTAGTTGCAGAGCGTGTAGATGTTAAAGAGTCATAAGGTTGTCCGCCCTTATTTTGATAATGTAATGTCGGCTGTAGAAGATCTACCCATGGTCTGTGGACCATGGGATTGTATAAATATAGCTAAGCTCTAAGTAGTTAGAGGCATCAATAATGGATTAAGATCGAACATGTATGCGAGATAGCTCTGAAGTAGAAATCTAAGTTTTGGGTCGTAGCATAGGTAGAGGCTCTGCAACTGAGTGCGCAGGGCGAGTCAAGTCTATAATTATCTGGAAGTATTAGTAAAGAGAATTATTCTATCATTTCTACGTCTTTATTTCCTATTTATGCATTTGTTATATTAGGTATGAATTTCATTTCTAATGCTTATATGATGTGGGAATGTGTATAATTATATTGGTTAAGTGAACGCAAGTAAGATCATTTGTTTACGTGAAGAAAACTAAGATCTTATAATAAGATAAGTAAGATACTTGGCCTAGTTTGGGAAATAGCACAGTTCGCTGCCCTAGCAGCACAAAAGGACTTCAGCCCCTGGTTAGGGCTGCGTGGAAGCCGATTATGACACTTCGCGAAGCTACTAAAGGATAGAGCAGAGGGATAAGTAACCTGCACAAAGGTAGGAATAGTTGGAATAAACCGACATCACAACCATCTCAAGGGTGTAGAAACTTGGTTCCAGCATCCCCCCATACTGCTTCGGGTGAGACTTCAGTCAGCGCTCTATGGGCTGATGCCGAAAGGGCCAGTAGTGTATGGATTTGTTTGGCTAACTAACACTAAACCTGGGTCAGGCCCACTCAAGCCAACACATCCCAACCTCTTGGTATGCAGATGTGTGACAATATCTTGAGCAAGATACCCTTCCCTCTTATTTATCTACACGACAAAAGAGGGTAGTTAGATTGAAAGCTCTATCTTATTAGTTGGCACATGGAGTGATTTTCAGAAAGCACCATAATGGGTCCTACTCAGATGCTTGGAAGCACCATATTCGAAAAAGGTGTTGTGTGACCTTCATGATGGATCATTGTGGGTGACACTACAACGCACAAATTCATGAAAGCCAATTTTTAATGGCCCATACTTTTCAAACATGCTCATTATTATGCATGAAAGTTTCTTGTGTGTCAAAAGTGTGTTGGTTAAGGAAAGAATTCAGTTGCCCCATTGCATCCTATCTCTATGGAAGAATCATTTAAATAATGGGGCTTAGATGTTATCGATGATATCTTTCCACACTCATCAAAGAAGCATCGCTATATTCTTACTACCATAGATTACTTCACGCAGTGGATAGAAATGGTTCCACTGAAGCAAGTGAATGATCAGGAAGTCATCAACTTCCTAAAATAGAATATCATTACTAGGTTTGGCGTGCGGACTTCACTTCTTTCAACAATGCAATGTATTTTTCATTGTTAAAATTATATGAATTTTCATTAGAAAATAGAATCGTACTGAAACATTCTACTAATTACTACCCGCAGGGAAATGGTCTTGTTGAATCTACCAATAAGAACCTTATCTATATTATCAAAAAGATTGTTTTATCTAAACAAAGGAACTGGCACTTTACTTTGGTTAACACCCTATGGGCTAACCGTGTCACGCATAAACCTTCTTTGAATACGTCCCCTTACTTTCTAGTGTATGGAAAAGAATTTTTCCTACCCCAAAACATGTATTTGCCTGCCCTTCAATTTTTGCAAGAATCTCAGGGTAAGCCATGACTCTTGGTTCAGAGTAGGATAAACACCCTCCTCAAGCTTTAGAAAGAAATAAATAAAGCTAAAGAAGAAATTTCTCTCCATCAGAGTCATATTAGGAGATGGTTTGAAAAGAAGTCTACAGGGAAAATGAATTCAGTGTGGGGTATCTGGTCTTGAAGTGGGACAAATCTCACAAAGACAAAGGTAAACATACTAAGTTCCAATTCCTGTGGATCAGACCATATATTATGCACGAGAAGCTTTTTCATCACACATATCATCTTCAATATTGTTTTCTTTATGGGCTCTGAACCAGGTTTAGCATTAGTTATTCAAACAAATCCCTACACTACTGACCCTTCCGGCATCAGCCCGTGAAGCACAAACCGAAGTCTCACCCAAAGCAGTATGGGGGGGATACTAGAACCAAGTTTCCACACCCTGATATGGTCGTGATTTCGGTTTATACCCTCTGCCCCTACTTTAGTGCAGGTCTCTAAGCCTTAGGGCTCTGTCAATATACCTTTCATTTCGCCCTTCAGTACCTTTGCACAGCCCTAACCCATGGTTTAGGTATTTTCGCGCAACTATGACAATGTATTGTATAGGTTCCCAAGTTATCTCAAGTGTTTTACTTATCTTACTAATCAATTACAGTTAGCACCATATAAACTGATATCCTTACTTGCATTCAATTAACCGATACAATCACATATATTCATGGATCAAATAAACATTGTAAATTAAACCCAAAACACAATATAATCATATGCATGAATATGAACTAAATACATAGTAATTGCAGAATACTTCTCTTTATTGATATCTTCCAATTTAATACAGACTCTATCCACCCTGTGCACACAGCTACAGGGGTCCATGCACACAGCTGCAGACTTCCTCCCTAGGCCTCTGCGCACTTAGCTGCAGTGTTGGCATTATGATTCTGGTTTGGCTCTATGGTACAGGTGTTGTACTTGATGGCAACTCACTCTTGTAGCTGATCTCAGTTCAGGCACTCAAAATCATGGAAATTAAGATACCCGCAGGTAATCCTAGAAGAAGTCGCGGACCCGCAGGTACGCAGACCAAGGAGTGCGTGCATGTACGCAGGTGATATGTTCAGAAGGTGCAGACCCCAGTTTCACTCTCTCCAATGCATAAAAGCGCATGCACGTGGGAATTTTCATGAATGGTCCATGGTATTAGCCTGACAGTTTTTGATCAAATGGTTTTTGTCCATGGTATTGCATCCAAAAGTGGTGATCCCAAGTATTGGGTTCATGGTATTGTGTTATTATTGTTTTGGACCATGGTATTGAGAAGGGCTTGCCTATAAAAAGGAAAGGAGATCTCTTGACCACACACTTGAGAAATTTGAAGATCTTAAGATATGAAACTTTGGGTGATTGGTTTTTAAAAGCTAGATCTAAATCAAGGAGATAACTTAAGGTGAATCTATTGGCATGTCGTGATCTCTCAGGCGCATGAACAGATTTGTGGATCTGACTGACTGTGGCACATTGGAGGACTATAAATTTGGCCCTAATCAGAAGTCCGCAGGCGATCCATAGGTGCAGTGCGGAGGTACGTAGCTCAGTAAAAGGCTCAGTGCGGGAGTACGCTGCGAAGCCAAAGGTGCAGTGCGGGGTACGCAGCACAAGAGAGGGCACAGTGCGGGGCACACGCAGCACAGAAAAGGGCGAAGTGTGAGGTATGCAGGTGAGAAGAAGGCACAGTGCGGGTGTACGCAGTAAGTCAGACGAAAGGTGTGGATCTTAAGAAAAGTATGCAGAGCAGAAGAACAACTAGTGTGGATCTGCGCAGTTCAGTCTCAGAAGAGTTGCGGATATACGCAGGCCCCTGTTGGTGAAGTTGCGGTCTTATCTTGAAACTATTGTTGATTGTCTTTTATCTATTGTAGCAGAGTTCTGGGTTTAGATTTCTGGTATTAGTTTTTTGTTTACAGCATTCTGAAGAGTTGGGTGATTCATTGGTTCATTGTATAAGGGGATTGGGTGATTTTCATGTACTTGATGATTATTTGATGTTCATGGATCCAGTTTGAAAATTAATGAAACGTGGTCCTTAAAGAAGTAAGAGAGAAAAGGGGGTTGTTGCTCCCTTCCAGGAGAGACTGGAAAAAGAGAGAGAGTTGTAGCTCTCTGCAGGTTGCAGCCTGCGTACTGGTAAAGGACAGCACCAGTACAAAATCATTGTAAAAGAAGTTTCTAATTGAAAGAAGATAGAGACATATTGCAGCAGGTGGTTTTCACCCACATTGGGTTTCCACCTTATATCTGGTGTTCTTTGGTGTGACTATCTGTTTTTTCTTGTTTCATGTTCATTATTATATACAAGTTAATGATCAATAAATTAAGGAGGGTATATTGAAAAGAATTTGATAATACTAATTCACCCCCCCTCTCAGTATTATTTCTAACATGCAGAGCCTCTACCTATGCTAAGACCCGAGAACGCTTAGACTTCTCCACTCTACTTTGTTACTTTCTTACTTAACTTAATTCTTAACTACTTAGATCTTACTTAATTAGCTCAATCCCATGGTCCACAGACCATGGGTAGATCTTTACAGTTGACTTGACACTTTACAAAATAAGGGCAAACAACCCTTTATGACTCTTGACACCTTCATGCTCCGTGACCAAAAAATGCGGAGATTTTACAACTTTCTTCCAAAATTATCCCAAAACATCTCTTGGGGGAACCTGTTCCCAATAGACCCCCAACCCAAACATGGTGACTCGCCCTTAATTCACTCTGCGAGAGCAGAGATCTTGGCACAAAGACCTCCCAGCTCAACCTGTATGACTGCCACTTCGGCAGTGCACTGCACGGCTACCTGCTTCACTTTTGCAACCAACTTCTATGTCCCTAGTCCTGAACTATCAGCCTAAAGCTTCTACTGAATCTCTTGCATATTAGCAAGCTTGCCTTCAATGGAGGTCGTGACCGAATAAGCTTCGTCCAACTAGGGCTTCAAGTGCGCCTTTAACACTGCCTCTTTGTGTTGTGTTGCATCTATGTTATACGGGAATAGTGTCCACTCGGATGCTGCTATTCCCACTAAGATGGGTGGCTATCTTAGAAACAAACAATCAAATTCTACTATTGATTCCTTTTATGAAAATAGATGAGAGGAGAACCAAGGGGGCCAACCTAAGTCTTGCGCTCGATTTCCTCTCCTTCTTGATAGAGTTTCGCCGCTTCTTCTTTCTCTGCCTAGCTTCAAAAGGACCTGTGGAATCACAGCAACATACTACTATGCAAGAAACAAGGATCTAAATTCATAAATAATGCAGGATCAGATGTGCATTAACCATATACATGCATATAAACAAGTACACAAGAATATGGAAGGAAACAAGAATAGCTTTATTCAGATGAAAAGTAGCAAGAAGATTACAACCATGTGCTCTGACCCAGCATCATCCTCCAGCTAAGAAGCCATTCTTCACCTCAAGCAAGCTAGATCACCCAACACTGTGA
>APFE030774766.1:66260-87999 GCA_000404065.3 Pinus taeda
ACTTCTGGGAGATGATGTAATCAGTTGACCTTGTTCCTTTAGGTAGTGAAGCAACACTTTTAGGGACTTAAGAGCCCTCAGTTTATGGACATTTGTGATTGGGGTTGAAGTGCCTAAAAATGTCTATAACAATCTACATGTTCCTTTAATGTGTTGGCCTCCTGCAACATCGCTAGTCTTTGTGTGAGAACGACGGTGCATGTTGTTCCTTTTAACTCATCATAGGGCTATTGCAGTTCTCACGCCTCTATCTCTAGTCGTTGTACATTAGGATCCTCCTGCAAACTCGTCAGGACCTCAAACAACTGTTCAAACAGCCGTGTGCAGCCTGCTATGGCACTGTCTATTGCCGCTATCGCCTTTGTGACAACGGTTGCACGTTGATCCTTTACTTTCAGTGGAGTTGAAGGTTGGGCCTTCAACTGCAAATCTACAATTTGTAGGTTCAACACCAGCTAAACCTTATCCAACTCTGTGCGAGTGTTGCACACCCCTATAAAAAGCTTGTAGACATATTTGTATGCCTCAGTATCCTCAGGAATGGCCAATTCGAGGACCATTTGGCAAGTTTTCCTCACGACCTTAATCATGTGCATATTTTTGTTGGTAAGTTCCACCATGGAAGTGAGGGCAGTGTCTCACTGCAGGGCCATCTATACATTAAATATTCTTCTCACTAATTACTTGCAAAGCGCATTATTCACGGGCCTTCAACTTCGTGATCACCCCATCCTACAGTAGGTGGAGCGCCTCGCTAAGAAGTGTTGCCAAGTTCAATCCCACTCCCTTGAGGGCATTGACAGTGGGCTTGTTAGCTTCGTTTTATGTGGTCAGTGCTCCATCCGATAGCACTATTGCTTGAGAGTCCTTTGCATTCAGCATCTTGGCAACTTCTTAAGTACCAATAGCGAGGTTGGTGGACACCGTGAAAACCTGTGATTCACGGATCTGTAGCTCATGCAGACCCATCTGGATGGCCCCCAATAGTTGTTGTTGCTGGTGCTCGAAATGATGTAGTAGCTTCACCATGACATCCCACACCGTGTCTCTAATACCATTCAAATCTCCCTCTATTAGGGTGATTGGGTCCAATGACGTCTTACTAGCCTTGTATTTCTTCCGCAACCCACTTTTTCTTATTCTCTTGGACGTTTGATGTGGTACGACACCATCTATGGGTCTGCTCCATGCTGCTCTATTTGCTCATCTGTTTCTTCCTTTGTTTTGGGTGAAGGCGACCTCACACCTTTGTCATAGCCATGCTTTGTTTCGCCTGTCTTCTTTTCCTCCTACTGGGTGGCATCTCGCTCTGCCTGGGCCTTGTCAGCAGCCTCCTTCTCCCTTTTCTCAACCAATTGCGTTATCTTGAGCTTGGCCTCCTCCTTTTTGCACTACACAGCAGACTTGCTCAACCCCACCGCCAAGTCTGAGGCAGTGCACCACTCTGCCATCCAGCGATCAAGAACTGCATCAATCACGATCAAGAACCCACCCCAAACGCGGTCCTTCAAAGAAAAATCTCATCTGGTAGTAGAGATATGTGTAGGGCGACCTTGCTTTCATCAATATTCTTCGGCACTTTGGTCTTGCCTTTGTGCAAGGGGACTTATTCAGGCAACTTAGTGATAGGGTTAGAACCCTCTACTTCAATGTCCTCTACTTCAATGTCCTCTACTTCCACCCCCAAATCCTCATCATCCATCGTGATGTCCTCAATCTCTTCCTCCTCTGATTCCAATTTAATTGTTTTCCTTTTTCCTGTTTGGTGGTCTTATCCTTCTGTGGGTTTCTTCTAAGCAACACGTGCACCAGTATTACAGACTGCTTGCCCTTCTTATCCTTCACACTCTCCTTGGTCAGAGTAGGCTTCTATCTAGGCATCCATGGTGACTTGGGGACTTCAACTAGTACCTCTGCAACCTCTGGAGCAACTCCTTCTGCCTCCATTACAACCTATGACACAGCCCCCTTGGTTTTAACTGCTTTGACATCCATAGCTTTGAATCCTTAGATAAAATCACAAATGAAATTATGGTTGGACTCTGGAAGCCGATCAAACACTGGGTAGTCAATCAATTCTTCGAGGAATGCACGATTCATGCATGTCTGAGAGCTCACCAACTCAATGTTCAAAATGCCAAGTGTTTTTTGTTCGGCCTCCACCTGTAATTTATAGGCCATTTTGAATTCAAATCTGACTGTTCCCCTCACATTCGGTTCATTAATGTTGGATTGGCGGCAGATTTCCAAGGATCTTACCCATAAATTTACTCTTAAATGTTGGCCACCTGCTCCATTTGGCCACATTCTCATCGTCAAATCATGAACAGTGACTTTAACGGTCACTTTCCAACTGATCTGCGTAGTTTTTCCCTAGGTAGCATAGCTCTCTTTGTGTTGTCATGAACCCTATGACATTGCCTCATTCCGCACAATCCTCCAATCGCACACTTCCCCAACCCAGGAAGTGTAGTTTATAGTCCCGTGCCTCCTTTCAACTGCCTGGGGAGATAAGACTATGCTACCTTCATATAGTCATCTGGCTAGATCACCAGTGTATGGCTTCAATTGGTTGTCATTCACCTTTCCTAGGAAGGGATCTCCATTCAATTTAACCAACTGAACTGCTCCACCGTCGGTAATCTCCTTAATGACACAGGGCCCTACCGAGTGCATTATGAATTTCCCTGGAAATTTATCAAACTTGTTGTCATATAACAAAACTAGATCATTTACCTTAAAGGTGCATGGTTTAATGTGTTGGTTATGCCATGCTTTTACGCGCTACTTTTGGACCTATTGGTGAAATCCATCCAGAAACCTTTCTTCCTCAAGCTCAACAAGTTGTGCGATCCTCTCTTCTAAGGCTCCATGATTCGTCATACCCGTGAATGTCGCTATGCGTAGACTAGGCACAATGTATTCCATTGATCTAGGTGGATGTTGGTGGCCACCCACCTATCCCACTTGGACCCCCACAACTGTCTCTTTCAGTTTTTCAGCTTCCATAATTGTAGCACAATTTACTATTTTTAGCAGTTTTTTCGGGTCCTGAACTTACAGAGCCGTTTTGAGGCTCTAAACGATGTTTTTTGGGAAATTTGGGAGCAACATGGGTTCATGGACTAATGTTCCTCTTCCCAAAGTTATAGCGCTCAAATAGATCTTTCTAACGAGCTATTGTACGCGTTAAACGGAGATCGGGTGCCAAAGTTACGACCCCAGGAAGTTGATGTACCAACTTACCCAAAATAGGGCCCACAATTTGGCGTTTCATCTTCTAGGGTTAGGTTTTGGAAAGTTAAGGGTTTTTCATTGTTTCTCAACAATAAATAGGCCTTCAATCTTCATTGTAACACAGTTCAGAGGCATGTATCCACCACATCTCTTCTTAGAGATAAGCTATCATCGCCCTAGTTGTTTATGTCCATTTCCTGTTTGTAAGCATATCTCAGTGTTTTACATTAATGAAATGAAGTATTATTTCTGCTGCATCTTTATGTTTATGGTTATCTCTGTAATATATTGTGTTCCTGTTTAAATCTAGATCAGTGGTATTAGAGAGGTCTGTTTTTTCTCTGTTTTTCTTTGCATGTCCCCAACTAGGTTGGGATATAAGGATTTAGGGCTTGAACTGGTTGAACCTTTGCAAGACCAGCCTTGCAAAACCCGACGGCCTCCCATGGCAAATTAAAATAAAGACGAGGGAGCAAGAGATCCTATCAAAATCCTGCTGAAAGAAGCCCTCGAGTGACAAAGGAACGCGACGATGGAGAACTTTGCCCAGATCCTTCAGCTGCTACCAAGGGGCGACGCATCGACTTCTAACAGCTACTCTGGAAATGCCACACCATTTAAGGTACAAGTTAATTTTGAAATCCCCATCTTTGGGGGTCAAATAGACGCAGATTCCGTAGATAAATGGTTAAATCTGCTAGATGGGTATTTTTCTGTTCATGAATTTTCAAGTCGGGAAAAGATTATTTTTGCTCTTCTCAAAGAAGGCCCCCTCGTCAAGGACAAGTGGGAAACCTACTACGAGCAGAAGGATGAAAGTACAGGCTCACTATTTTCAGCCACACCCACTTGGGATTTATTTCGGGATGTCATCAAGGAGCAGTACTACCATGTCAAAAGCTACGAGGACAAATACATAAAGTGGACCATGTTACGACAGGGAAGGGACCAAGATGTGTCAGATTTCACCAAGATTTTTCATACCCTTCGCACACAGTTGGGTATCAAAGATTCTGATCTACATCTGGTACTCAAATACCGTGGTTGCCTACACAAATACATCCAAGAAGAGATGGAGTTCCTAAACATCTCCTCGCTCAGCACGACATATCAACACGCTGTCAAAATCGAGCAAAAGTTCAAACAAAAGAAGTGAGACTTTGGATCTGCAAATCCGAAGACCAAAGGACAAAGCCAAGGCAGGGTGACCCAAGACAACCTGTCAAAGCTGCAAGAAAAGAACAACACCATGAAGTTGAAGAAGGACACAAAAAAGTGGTGTGAGTTCCACAAGAGCCCCACTCACAACACAAGTGAGTGTCGGACCAAGCAGTCGTTGGTGGTCGAGTTGAAGGCTTTCGAATCATATGCATATTCTAACCCTAAGCTAGAACCCGACAAGAGGAATGTCAAAGGGAAGCAGATCACTGATGCAGATCCTAGTGCCATTCTTGTCACCACCAAGATCCAGAAAAATGAGCCCAAAGATCCAAAGGAGGGGGGAACATCTTTTCCACTCACACATGTGGGTGAAGGGTTTGCCACAACAATTCATTATCAATAGTGGATGCCAAAAGAACCTCATTTTAGCAGAGGTCGTGAAGCGGTTAGGCCTACCAACTACACCACACCCGCAACCATACAGTATTGGGTAGCTTCATGAAGGACGAGATCTCAAAGTTCGCCATCAGTGCTGCCTTCCCTATAGCATCAAGCCCTTCGTAGATGAGGTATTGTGTGATGTTACACCTTTGTATGTTTTTGATGTACTATTAGGCCAGCCATACTTTTGGAGGCGACATGCTATGTATGAGTCAAGGTCTCGCATTGTCATTATTTCTTTGGGTGATTCATTATACAGGATACCGGAGGTAGCCCCACCTACCACCACCTCTTTGATCACTGCTAAGAAAGGTAGCAAGCTCATCTCCCAGACTAGGAAATTCATCTTTCTGGTTCGCTCCCAAAGTAAGGGGAAGATCGTCACCACATCCATGACCCCCGCGAAGGGTTCCTCCACGCAGCAGCAGCAACAGAGGGATATGGTCGTGAAAGAACACAGGAACAAATTCTCCTCACCTACAGGGGTACCACACAAGCTTCAGGTGGGCAATAAAGTCTGGTTACATCTGCAGAAAGAACACCTTACAAGAGCCCATCATAAGCTCTGACCACACCGACATGGTCCTTACACCATTACCAAGGTTGTCAGAAATAATGCTTTGGAGCACAACATTCCTCCATTCCTTCGCTTGCACCAAGTGTTCAGTGTGGACCATCACCAACCATGCTTCCCACCGTTACTGGACACATCAAAGATTGCAGAACAGCTCACTAGAGACCCAGCTCAGCAGAAGCTTCCTCATCTCAGGGAGAAACTCAATGCAGTAAGGACCATTACTTCCTAAGGGGGGAGGAATGATCCAGGTTGATGTTGGCAGCCACCTACCTATCCTGCTTGGACCCCCACAACTTTCTATTTTAGTTTTTCAGCTTCCATAATTGTAGCACAATTTACTATTTTTAGCAGTTTTTAGGGTCCTGAACTTCCGGAGCCGTTTTGAGGCTGTAAACAACGTTTTTGGGAAATCTGGGAGCAACATGGGTCCATGAACCTATGTTTTTCTTCCCAAAGTTATAGTGCTTGGATAGATCTTTCTAATGAGCTATTGTATGCATCAAACGGAGATCGGGTTCCAAAATTACGGCCTCAGGAAGTTGATATACCAACTTACCCAAAACGGGGCTCACAATTTGGCGTTTCATCTTCTAGGGTTAGGTTTTGGAATGTTAAGGGTTTTCCATTGTTTCTCAACAATAAATAGGCCTTTGAGCCTCATTATAACACAATTTAGAGGCGTGTAGCCACCACATCTCTTCTCAGAGATAAGCTACCATCGCCCTAGTTGTTTATTTCCATTTTCTATTTGTAAGCATATCTCAATATCTTACATTAACGAAATGAAGTATTATTTCCACTGCATCTTTGTGTTTATGGTTATCTCTGTAATTTGTTGCGTTCCTGTTTAAATCTGTATCATCTATGGGCATCACTACTTCAACACCATATACGAGCCTAAAGGGTATCTGCCCAGTCAACTTTTTGCATGTCCTTCGATAGGCCCATAGTATTGCAGGTATGCGTAGGTCCCAATCACTTTGTTGAGCATTGCAAACCTTGGTCAGTGCATTCTCCAACACCTTATTGAAAGCTTCCACCATCCCATTAGCTTGTGGGTGATAAGGCGTGTTTTTCTGGTGATACACCTGAAATTCCTTCGTCAACGCGCTGATCATCTCATTCAGAAAGTGTGTACCGTGATCACTCATCAAGACCTTTGGACACCCAAATCGTGTCTGTGCATACTCAAAGAGAAACTTCGTGACGGTCATGCTTGTTCAGTCCTTTGCTAGTTGTGCCTCTGCCCATCGAGTCAAATACTCAATCGCGGTGATAATGTACCGCACTCTCATCTTATTTCCTTGGGGCTGAATGGGTCCCACAAAATCTATGGCCCATTTCTTGAAAGGTTGTACCGTCATCTGTGGGTTTAGGGGCAACTCATCTCTTCACGATGGTCTGCCAGTCCTTTGACACACGTCACATGCCCTACAGTAGGCTTTGGAATCCTGATGAAGGGTTGGCCACCGTAACCCTACGCGTAGAATCTTTTGCGTGGTTGCTCTTACTACATCATGGCCTCCTGCGGAACCCCCATGAGTGTCCACGAGGATACTGCTTCTTTCAAACTCTGGTACATATCATCACAATACTTCATCAGGCCCCATTTTGTACAGATGTCTAGCAATGACAGAAAATTCTATTGTGCGCACCACTAACTCCTTTTTTTGTTGCACGATGTAGCCTTCAATGGTAGTTCATGTCATTAGGAAGTGTATGATGTCTTCAAAGTGACCATCTGTGACACGCACTGCAAAGAGTTATGCGCCAGGCAATCCCTCCTCCAAATTAGTGGGTTCTTTCCCCGTTTCTATGCGCGACAAATGGTCTGGTCTCACATTCAGTCCTTCAAGCTTCACAACAACTTCAAAATCATACTCCTGGAACAATAATAACCATCTACAAATTCTCCCCCCCAACACAGTCTTATTGACTAGGTATTTCAATGTAAAATGATTTGTATACATTTTAAAATGTCCACCCAGCAAATAGCGTCTAATCTTCTAGAGCACGTATACCATGGCTAATCCTTCACACTCAGTGGTGGAATAGTTCGTCTCAGCCTTGGAAAACCTCCTGCTTGCGAACGTTATAGGATGGTCCAAGTCTCCTATGTCGGCATGTGTCAATACTACTCCTAGTTCTATACATGATAAGTCTACATGTACATGAAACTCCTTCTTCCAATCTAGGAAGACTAAAATCGGTGCGGTGACCATTTTTCCTTTCAACATGTCCAAGATTTTCTGACAGTCCTCATTCCAACAGAATGTGACATCCTTTTTCAACAGCTTCTCCATAGACGTGGTGATCTAAGCATAGCCCTTGATAAACTTCCTATAGTACCCAATATGTCCCAAGGTTTCACACATTTGTTTCACACTCCTCGGCACCTCCAGGTTAATTATCACTGCAATCTTCGTGGGGTCTACCATCAATCCCTATCTGCATACCACATGACCTAGCAAAGTCCCAAAAGGGACACAAACAAGACATTTCTTCATATTGAGCGCAATCTGGTACCTTCGACAAGTATCTAGCATTAAGCTCAAACTCACCACATGGAATTTTACCAACCAAAACATAGTCCATTCATCAAAGAACACCTCCAAAAACTTATGAATGAATTCTTTGGATGCAATAATGACTACGTGCGAAAAAATACCAAGCGCATTCTTTAATCTGAAAGGCTCACAGTGTACTTAAAACATCCCCATTCAGTCACAAAGGTCGTCTTGCTTCTATCTTCAGGTGCAATTTTGATCTGATGGTACCCAGAAAACCCATCAATGAAGAAGTAAGCTTCTTGGTCACCTACATTATCCAATACCTCGTTAGTGAATGGAGTCGAGAAAGGATCATGCATGCAAGCGTCAATCAACTTCCTGAGATCTACGCATATCCTTATTTCATCCTTCAACTTCTTTTCCTATACCACCATTGGGCTCACCTAATCAAATTCTTCTACGATCTCAATGATGCCTGCTATGAGCATCTTATCTAACTCTAAGCGGACCTTCTCCTTATACTTCGGATTGATATGGTAAAGTATTTTCTTAACTGGCTTCACATCAGGTTTTAATGTGATCTTCATAATGCCAAGGTCTCATATTATCCCATTTAACTCTGTAAACTTGGTAGGGAACAAATCCTAGTATTCGCAAAGAAATTTGGTGACCTTGTCTATTGTCGCGTCATCCCAATAATCTCCAATCTTTGTGAATTCGGGCTCTGCCTCCATACCAATATTTACTTGTTTAGTCTTTAGCGGCACGGTTATATCAGGATTCTGGATTGGCGGTCCCTCGACCTCGCGGTGACCCTCAATTTCAGGAATATTAATCTTTCATGGGTCCTCGTCTTCTTCATCGATTGTCACGTTATAGCATTCCATCATGTGGCTCAGCTGAGTAGTCTAATCAGGTTAAATCAGATCCAAAGGATCCTGTGGTATCCTAAAAATTGTTTCTTTAACTTCTTGTAGCGCTTCGTCAATACAGTCAAACCCGTCTTCGAAGCTAAATGTCATTATGAACCCTTCACACAGAATATCCCATTCGCCTATGCCATCGAGAAGCTTTGTCTCCAAGTACCAGTTCATCGAGATGACATCCAAGGTGTGACAAAACAAGTACACCCATTCAGGTTGGGGCTTTGTGCCATAAGCCTTAGCCCATTTGGCCGAGTGTGTGTGCGGATCGCCCTTCCCGTCATACTTTGCTATTACTCACACCTTTGGCTTTCCAAAGTGTGTTCTCATCATCCTCCTACACTCGCACCAATCATCAAAACTACCCTTTTGCATACCCCACCATCTCGTGGGTGTAGCGTACAGTGCCTAGTCTAAAGCCTAGAAGTGTTACTTTTCTGGTACTTCCCTCTCAAATGCATCCAAAAACACATCCACATAATTCAAGCCATCATAAGTGGGCAGATTTCGTACCTCTAACAACACACATCACTTTCACTGGGTCATCATGTTACAACTCAGCATACTTACTTCATGTAGCCGATTCTGTCAATGCTCTAATTCTTCATCTGAGTCTGAGGTGCGGGAACTCTCACAAACCGATTTAATTAGTCCATCCGCTATCAGATTCACCCAATCTTGGTCTTGCTCTATTATTTTATATATGCCATCCAAATCATCATCGCTTTCGTAATTGTGGATTGGTTCACTATAGCAAGATCCTTCAACAGAATCTAGGGGTATTATTACACAAAGCAATTTTTTTTCAAATATCATCTTTTGCTTCTTTAGGTTGATTACCCCGTTCATGCCAGTAGCCCAATCAATGCTAAGGAGCGAAGGGTAGGGGTTGTCGTCATCCACAATTTCTATCACTTCAAAGTCAGCCAATGTGCTCGTGCCTTCAATATCTATAGTTACTCCTTGCAGCTATTCCATGGGGATGATTTTCTGTTGATTTGCCATTCTTAACTAAATAGGAGACCATTGTAGCGCGGGTCTCCCCATCTGCTCCCAAGTCTGCTTCGGCAAAATGTTCGCATCTAACCATAGATCCAGAATAACCTGATCCATTTCATATCCCCCTATCTGCGTGATGAGTCTCATCTCGTTCCCTTTCCTTGCCTTTGTAGGTTTTAACCCCGTATAGAAATTACTTGCATACAAATTCTAAAACACGGAAATAAACAATGTGAGAGCATAACACATATACAAAGAGATTTCCCCTAGATCCTGAAACCGAGACTACCAACTTGATTTTTCATTATGTTCCTTTCAATGTTACAATACATATTTATACATGTTGAAGCATCCAATACCACGGATCGAAAACCATCGGGTCCAAAACCATGAACCGAAAACCATCACATCCAAAACCATGTGTGGAAATCATGCGCAAAACCATAGGTAGGTCCGCCCAACCTAATATAGGGTCCAAAAAAAAAATTTCCAAGGCGCTACCCCAGACCCTGTAGAGTGGGGCTGCCCGCCCCCCTCAAACCCCCTAGACAGGGGGGAATTCCCGCCCCGCCCCCCGCCCCGTTGTGCAGTCGACGCAATGAAGGGGTCACCCAACACTCTCCCACTTGTTTTTTTCTTTCCAAAGGAGGCCACAAGAGAGCTTAGTCATTTTTCCAGCCCTGAAACACCCATTGTTTCTCTACACCAAGAGAACTTCTCAGAGCTCACAGATTTTTTCAATGCATCTGTAGTATTTTACAAAGTGTCCACCTTTACTAGCGACACCTTTTTGTCTTCTATCATATCCCTCACAAAGTGATATTGAACATCAATGTGCTTTGTCTTTGAATGGTAAGCAGGGTTTTTTGCCAAGAAAATTTCACTTTGGCTATCATAGTCTATCCTTATAGCTCCCTATACTAACCTCATACTTGAACACAATCTCTACAACCAAACTACTTCCTTGCTTGCATGAGTGGCTGCCATGTATTTTGCCTCTGTAGTTGATAATTCCACTACAGATTGTATCTTACTCATCCAACTGACTACACATCCAAATAGGTTAAACACATTGTAGATCTTCTCTGATCTAGATCTCCAGCCCAGTCCGCATCAACAAAGCCATGGATATCCAAAACTTTGTCCAATCCTGGTCTTCCTTCATAGCACAAGCCATAATCACTAGTGCCACGCAAATACCTGAAAACCCGCTTCACTATTGTCCAATGCTCCTTCCCTGGTTTTGACATAAACCTGCTCAATACTCCCACTGCATGTGCAATGTCTGGTCTAGTACATACCATCACATACATCAGGCGACCGACTGCACTTGCATATGGAACATGGGACATATCCTCTTCCTCTTCTTGTGTCTTGGGACACTGTTCGGTAGATAACTTTACACCTACATGAATAGGAACCTTCACTGGTTTACTATCCTGCATATTTAACCTCTGCAATATTGTCTCGACATACTTCCTCTAGTTTAACAAGAGCTTCCTCTTTGCCCGATCTCTTTTAATTTCCATGCCCAAAATATAGTTTGCAGCACCAAGACATTTCATGTTGAATTTGGAGGACAATTGGGTGGATAATTTCTTTGTCATTTCCAACCAGCAACATATCATCCACATACAAGACCAAATAAATAACATGGTCACTAATTAATTTAAAATACACACAGTGATCTGCTTTGCTTCTAGTGAAGCCAAGTCCCCATATAAATGTATCAAATTTATGATACCACATCCTTGGTGACTGTTTTAACCCATACAGAGACCTCTTTAACTTGCATACCAGTTATTTCTTACCCTTCACCACAAAGCCTTCAGGTTGCTTCATGTGGATCTCCTCTTCCAAATCCCCGTGAAGAAATGTTGTCTTCACATCCATTTTTTCTACCTCAAAATCAAAGCAGCAGCAATAGATAAAAGTAATCTAATAGAAGCTGCCTTTGAAATAGGAGAAAAAATATCACCAAAATCAATTCGCGACACCCGGGAATAATCTTTTACTACCAACCGAGCTTTGTATTTCTCCACCTTTCCTTCTGCATTTTTCTTCTTCTTGAACACCCATTTGCTGCCAATGGGTTTCCTTCTAGTTGGAACTCCACCAAATCCCAAGCCTCATTTTTTTGCAAAGATGCCATTTCATCAACCATGGCCTCTTTCCAGAGTTTTCCATCCTCTAAATCTACTGCTTCCTTCACAATTCTAGGATTATCATCAGTAATAGATAACGCTAAATCTAAATAAAGTGCAGATGGACTATACCTTTCTGGCTACCTTCTTTCTCGAGCTAATCTTCTCACACTCAGAGTTTGTGGCTCTTCATCTTCTGATTCCTCCTCTGCTGTAGATTTTGATTCTTCCTCCTGTAGCTCAAACTCTATCTTCTCAGGTTCCTTTGATTGGACTTCATGTTTAGTAACATCTTTCACCTCTCTGAACACCACATCTTAGTTGTACATAACCTTCCTTGTTACTGGGTTCCAAATCTTATAACCCTTTAAACCATTCGTATACCCAATAAAGATGCACTTTTCAGATTTACTATCCAACTTGCTTTTTTTATCCTTTGGAACATGTACATAGGCATCACATCCAAATACCCACATATGTGAAAGAGAGGGTTTCTTACCAATCCATACCTCTTGTGGAGTCTTATCCTCCAACGCTGATGAAGGTGATCTATTGACTAGGTAACATGCTATCTCCACTGCCTCTGCCCATAATTCCTATCCTAACCTGGCACCAATGAGCATGCTTCTTGCCCTTTCCATCAACGTTTTGTTCATTCTTTCTGCAACTCCATTTTGCTGAGGTGTATATGGAGTAGTCTTCTGCCGTGCTATGCCACACTTTTATAGAATTCTTCAAATTCCTTACTACAAAACTCTCCACTGTTATCTATCCTCAACACCTTTATCTTCTTCTCTTAGATCTGGTTTTCCACTAGAGCCTTGAATTCTTTAAACCTTTCAAAGAATTTAGATTTCTTCTTAAGGAAATATATCCATGTATTCCTTGAGAAGTCATCTATAAATGATACATAGTACACATACTTACCCAGTGATGGAACCTTCACAGGTCCAAACACATCACTATTCACAAGCTCTAATATTTTTTTCTCCCTCTTACCACCAGAGAGGAAACTCACCCAATTCTGCTTCCCACATACACAATTTTCACAGAAATCAAAATCCAGAGAGCTATTACTCATACCTTCTACCATACCTTTACCATGAAGTATTCGAAGGCCCTTATCTCCAATATGTCCAAGCCTTTGATGCCACAGCATGGTCTTCTCTCCAAAAACAACTAGATTTTCTGCTCCACTTTCAGGAACCACAGAACTCTTGCACCCATCAACAATAGTGCTACCTTGCAGCTTGTACAAAGTTCCAACCCAAACTCCCCGCATCAATACCAGTGCTCCCCGAACCATCTTGCAGGTATCCTTCTCAAACATTGTTTTTACACCTGAATCATCTAGCTTGCTTACAAAAATAATATTTCTGGCCAATGCAGAAATATGTAGAACACCCGGAAGTGTTCTAACCCTTCCACCTTGTAACTTCAACTTTACTTTTCCACGACTAGCGATTCTAGCCTTCCTATCATCCCCTAAGAAGACATCACCACCATTGTATTTCTCATACTTTCAAAACCACTCTCTATGGGGAGTGAAATGAAAGGATGCACCTAAGTCAATCAACCATGCCTCATGATCTACATGTGTACTTGAAGAATCCAAGTACACATCTCCACCTTCATCTAATGTGGTTTTCTCCTCTGCAGAAGGAGCATCATCAGATCCCTTTCCTTTATCAAGAGATTTAGATGACGGTGGGGATGTAGTGCCCTTCCTTTCCACATTTCCAGCACACCACCTTTACAGGTTTTCTTGGAGATTTAGATCTCCCTCTAGATTTAGATCTCCCACTCAATGACTTTTTTTTTCTGTTTTGGGACCATCCTCGTACAGACAACGCATCACCATTTTGGCTCTCCATACTTTTTCTTCTCATCTCCTTCGTCAGCAAGGATGAGACTATTTTATCAAACTGCAAGGTAGTTGCATTGCTACCTATTGCAATAATCATATTATCCCATGAATCTGGTAGAGAATACAACAAACTAATGCACTTATCTTCATCTAAAATTTTGATATCAACAGACGATAACTGACTTACCATAGTATTAAATGCATTCAAATGCTATGTCACTGAGTCTCCATCTTCCATCCTTAGGTTATACAGCTTTTTCCGTAGGAATAGTCTATTCACCAGAGACTTAGATTGGTACAAAGTCCCTAACCTGTCCTAGAAAGCCTTCATCGTAACTTCCCCTGATACATTCAACAATACTGAATCTGAGACACACAATTGTATTGTGCTCTTTGCCTTTTGATCCAACTTCTTCCATTCTTCATCAGACGCTCTCGTTGGTTTAGTACTTGGATCTACCGTGATCCACTGATCTTTATCCACCAACAGATCCTCCATCTTGAGTTTCCACAACTCAAAATTCTAACCATTAATTTTCTCGATCTCTATCTTTCCGCTACTTGCCATCTTCTTTCACCACCAGAATCGATCCCACAGATCTCCCACTGAACGGGGTCCACCACAGGCCCCAGCGAAACCCCTCAGCAATAAAGGTGTCCCCTTGAAGCCAAAACAACTCTGATACCAAATGTAGGTTTTAACCCCGTACATAAATTACTTGCATACAAATTCTAAAACACAGAAAATAAACAATGCGAGAGAATAACACATAAAATGCATATACATAGAAATTTTCCCCTGGATCCCAAAACCAGGACTACTAACTTGATTTTTCAACATGTTCCTTTCAATGTTACAATACATATGTATACATGCTGAAGCATCCAATACCATGGACCGAAAACCATCGCATTCAAAACCATGTGCGAAAATCATGCACAAAACCATAAGTAGGTCCGCCCAACCTAATATAGGGTCCAAAAAATCTGTGGGCTAGTCATGGAAAGAATAACACAACCCAACAGCATTATGCTTACCAATCTTCCGTACCATGTGTGGTTCACCCAGAGCGTTTCCGGCGCATCTATATATAAGTTTTTGTAACCCTTTCACAGCCTTGCTATCACACAATAGCTTCATGAAGGTCTCTAAAAAGGTCGTAAGCATAGAAGGGTCCATTTCCTGAGCAGAATTCTCCCAGCTCCCTAAGGTAGAGGCCTCAACGAAGCTCTTTTTTGCTTCCACGAACCTTTCATGTGCGCTCCCCAAATCAAATTCAGCCTCCTTAGCCAAAGCTTTGCGAACCCATGCGTTGTTTTCGGGTTGTTTCCCCTTATCGTCGCCCATTTCAATTCCACTTCGGAGCACTATATTCACATTCGGATCCTCTTAGTGAGGCTCAGCCCTCATCATCTCCAGGTTCTGAGTTGGCTACGGTGATAGCACCCCTTTGTCGCGTATCCTCACTATCAGTGTAGGACAGTCCTCCGTCTCATGATCAAACTAAGTACAATATTTTCACGACGAATACGTTGGATTATTACATTCATGGGCATAGTGTCCTAGTACTCCACAATTGTAATAGATCAGTTCTCCTCGACCTTTTCCAGGTCCTCCTCTGCCTCGGCCTCATCCATGACCTTAAAAGCCTGTTCGCGACATCCCAACTCTCTGGTCAGGGGGCGCGTTTCTACCTGAACTCTATAGGTGGGTGTTATGTCTATCATCAATTCATAACTTTGGCAGTTGTGCTCATCATGCTCTACCGACCTACAAAAGTTGTAGAAAAGTTGTTACGATGTTTGTACAAACTTCTGCAGAAAATGACAGTTATCAGTCATACGTTTCCCTACTACCTGACATATAACACACCACAACACAGATCCCGCAGTTGGTCCTAGTTGGGTTTCCATCCTCAAAGGCATCAGTCCTCCTCCTGCAAAAGTTCGCAAAGACTGGGAAATGTTCTTTTTCATGCCCATGACCCTTACATTTCAAGCACCATATCTCTTCACGTGCCTTTGTTCGAACTGTTTTGTCCTGCTTCAAGTTTTTTCATTTCGAGGCAAATATTTTTCAACTGCGCATGGATCTGCTAAACCCCCAGATTTAGATTTTGCATCGATGTTTCATGCAGTCTTATTGCAATATCCAAGGCCTCTACCTGAGTTGTAATCTTTTGTTGCAATAGTGCAACCCTTAGGTGAGGCACGAGCGAAGCCACGAACCACTTGCGGCGTTGTCCATCTATTAAGTTCATATTAGCTTCACGGATTTGACACTTCAATCTCTGATCCAATTCCCCAGGTGTCTCACCTAGTTTCATCGTAATTTCCTTGAACCCCATAATCGACTATGCCTCAGATTTAGGCTTACTAAACTCTTTATTCAGTGCAGTATGGATCTCTACTAACCCAGAGTTTGAGTTATCATTAGAGTACTTGATGTACCAAGTTAGCACGTGATCCTATAAAGCACTAACCAAAGTTGCCTTCTTAATGTGATCGCCTGTGACACCCTGAGCTTCCCATACAGCTTTTACGATAAACCAGAACTAGTCTGGGTCCTCGTTTTCCAAGCCTTTAAATAAAGGAATATTCACTAAATTTTCCATGTTGAACTGTGGTGGAGGTGGTGGTGGTGTGGGTGAAGCCACAGGTGACAGTGGTGAAGTTGGAGGTGGTGTAGGTGGAGGTGGCAGTCACAGGAATCCATGTTTTATTAACTGAACTGCACTTGGTGGAGAAGCCAGCACTACTCCCTCTTTGTTACTCAAAGGGGGTGAAATCAAGGGGCTATATTCAGGGCCCTTGCTTCCTTTGTTCCTGTAAGTCTTTCCACTTCGCATATATCTGAATATCAAGGTAGTTGCATAACACGCTTTTCACACAATAACATCTTAATCCAAGTATTTAAAGACTTCAAGTACCTACCTCGCGGACCTTTGAAAAAGCATCGCTTCGCCTTGTTGTAACTGACTAAGGTATCGACTGTGAATTCAATCACAGATCCTCCTATGATACGATCGAGCCAATGATGGAGAGCATGGGTGATCTTATCCTCAGAAGATTCCATTTTCTGTACTAGCTCCAGGGTCAAGACAATAGGACTGTCAAACCTCCACCTTCCTTGGCTATCCACTAGCTTTGCGATTCACTCATATAACTCAAATGGAAAGGAGCAGAAAAATATCTCGTGGGTTTCTAGATACAAGTACTTGTCTAGCCATTATTCCTTTATCAGTCATGGGTTTCTATTCTCCTGTGCTGCGAATTCGTGGATCTTTCTATCCAACCAGCCCTTGATCTTTTTCTTAGTTGGATTTCAGTGATACGACATCACACATCTCTCATGCAGATTTTGGTCCTGGAAATAGAACCATTTGTTGGCTTTGTGGGCCCTGACCCAGGTCCAGCATTAGTTAGCCAAACAAATCCCTACACTACTGGCCCTTTTGGCATCAGCCCACGAAGCGTGGATAGAAGTCTCACTCGAAGCAAAATGGGGGGATGCTAGAACCAAGTTTCTACACCCTGAGTGTTAGAAAAGTATATATTACAGAGCAATGGAACACATAAAATATTGCAAAAAAATAAACATAGAAAATGCATAAAACAAGAGAGACACAGATATACGTGGTTCACCTAGTTTGGGCTACGTCCTTAGAGAAGCAGCCAGTCCTTCCTTTTATATTATCCAGCAAACTAAAGAGATACAAACTACAGTAGATCCATTGTAATTCCCTCTATGCTCTCAATCTCCTCTCTCTTCCTCATTCAAAATACAGATCTACATAGACGCAATATAATTTCGTTATATATAGTCAACCCCTCATAGGGAAAAAAACCCTAAATTAAACATAACTTCTACCATCAGATCTTCGCCTAATGAACAGCCCAAATTGATTATGAAATTACAGCATTTTACAAGGCAATTTTACATCCATTTTTAGCTTTGGGGGTGCTGCCCCCAATCCCCCTACTAGGGGGGGGCTCCCAAAGGTCGCAGCTTCCCCCCTCCTGGACCCCCCTACAGCGAATATTTTACAGGCGGCGTAGCCGCCCAATTATGAGCTGGAGTTGAATGCGGTGATACAATACAAAAGATAATTAGGCTCCACACCCAGCAATCTCCCACTTGGAGACTGATTATAGTAACTCCATCGTTGCTTCATTTTTTAGACAATGACTCCACTTTGGACCTAGTTGTTTCTCATCTTCTTCATCATACTTGAAGACCAATTGAAACTGAGTAGATTCTCAGTTTCTCCCTAGTTACAACTTTTTTAACATATCTCCAGGATTCTAGCTAGTGTGTATCTTTTCCAGCTTCAACTATCCATCTTCCAATGCTGACTGTATGAAATGGTACTTGAGTTGTATATTTTTAGTCTTGGAATGAAATGCAAAGTTATTTGCAAGATGTATGGCACTCTGGCTGTCACTGTATAACCTACCCAACTCCTGCTTCTTACCCAATTCATCTAGAAACCCTTGTAACCAAATCATTTCTTTACTAGCCTCTGTAGCAGCAACATACTATGCTTCTGTTATTGAGAGTGCAACAACACTTTGCAATTTTGAGACCCAACTGACAGTTGTTCCACCTATAGTAAACACATACCTTGTTGTGCTCCTCCTATTATCCCTATCACCCACCATATCTACATCAACATATCCCTGTAGAGAAATGTTTGAACCACCAAAGCATAATGCTTAATTTGTGGTACCTCTCAAATATCTGAGAATCCACTTCACCACCATCCAATGTTCTTTTCCTATATTTTTCATGTACCTTCTTACAACTCCCATTGCATATGCAATATCAAGCCTTGTGCAAACCATTGCATACATGAAGCTTCCAACTGTTGATGCATATGGAACTTTAGACATATGAGCAAATTCTTCCTAAGTCTTGGGACACTCCTCCTTACTTAATTTGAATGGCTAGCCAAAGGTATAATAATTGGTTTTGCATTTTGAATATTAAACCTTTTCAACACCTTTTCTATGTACTCACTTTGAGACAATGTTAATTTGTGATTCTTTCGGTATCTATTTATTCTCATACCAAGGATTTGTTTTGCAGCACCCAAATCCTTCATTACAAATGAGTTCGCCAATTTTATTTTGAGCACATTTATTTCCTACATGTTAGAACCTGCAACAAGCATGTTATCTACATAAAATAACAATATAATATAGCTTCCATCATTTTTCCTTTCGAGATAAACACGATGATCAGAGTGACATCTAGTATAACCTTGTTCAGACATAAACCTGTCAAATTTTAGATACCATTGCCTTAGAGCCTGTTTTAAGCCATACAATCTTTTCTTCAACCTGCACAATAGTTTCTCCTTCCCTTTTACCTCATATCCTTGCTACTGCTGCATATATATCTCTTCCTCCAAATCCCCATGGATTAAGGATGTCTTTACATCTAACTGTTCAAGATGCAAATCTTCAACTGCTACTAGACTTAAAATAGTTCTGATTGAAGTCATTTTCACAACATGAGAAAATATCTCATCAAAGTCTATACCATTTTCCTGTGCAAATCCTTTCACCACAAGTCTAGCTTTATGACTTTTTCTACCTCCATCTTCTTCCTTCAACTTGTAAACCCATTTATTATGTAATGTTGTTTTACCTGCAGGCAATCTAACTAAGTCCCAATTCTGGGTATGTGCTAAGGAGTCCATCTCTTCTTTCATGTATTGCTCCCACTTCTTCCTGGTTTCTACCTGTATTACCTCTTCATAACATTCTGGTTCACCATAATCAGTCAACAATACATAATATAATGAAGGAGAGTATCGTTCATGGGGTCTACTTATCCTAGTAAATCTTCTAACACCACTTTCAGGTGTTTGAGGTGCTTGTTGTTGTTGTGGATGTTGATCATTATGATTTTCAGGCACCATCACTTTCTCTGTGATCTCCTCAAGCACTGTGTATTCTCTGTTTTCTTTTTCCTATTTCTTTCCCTGTAGCTAATCCTTATACAAAACTTTTTCATTGAATATGACATCTCTGCTCCTAATGATTTTGTGTTTTTCATAATCATAAAAAAGATAACCAAAATCATTAACACCATATCCAATAACGGTAAATTTCTTTGATTTTACCTCAAGATTTGTTCTGTTTTCTTTATTAATGTGGACAAAGGCTTCACAACCAAAAATATTTAAAAAATAGTAGTTTACCTTTTTACCTGTCCATGCCTCCTCTGGAATACCACCATCCAAGGAACTTGAAGGCCCTCTATTTATTAGATAAATAGTAGTATCTACATCATCTACCCAAAATTGTAAAGGCAATCCTGCGTGCAATCTCATGCACCTTGCACGCTCCATGATTTTCCTATTCATCCTTTCTGACACACCATTTTCTTGTGGTGTTCCTGCAATTGTCTTCTCTCTGTGAATTCCATTCTCTGAACAATACCTATCAAACTCTTTGCTGCAATATTCACCTCCATTGTCTGATCTGAGACACTTCAACCTTTTTCCAGTCTCATTTTCAACCAAAGCTTTCCATTTCTTGAAAGTATCAAATACATCAGATTTATTTCGAATATAATAAATCCAGGTTTTTCTGGTTTCATCATCAATAAAAGTAACATAATAACAAGATCCACCGAGAGATGATACCTGAGCAGGTCCCCATACATCTATATTCACAAGCTCTAATTTTTCGCTCTTCTTTTCTTTCCGAACTCTAAGAAATCTGACTCTCTTATGTTTTCCATAAATGCAATTCTCACAGAAGTCCAAGTCAACATTCTTCAAACCCAGCAACAAATTCATTGAGTGAAGAATCTTCATCCCCTTCTCACTCATGTGTTCGAACCTATGATGCCATAATGCTGCATCTGCTCCTTTGGAAGTTAAAGCATTAACAGAGTTAAAAATACCATCGGATAAATACAATGTACCAACCTTTTTGCCTTTGGCTATTACCAGGGCTCCTTTGGTGACCTTCCAAGCTATATCTGTGAAGGTTGTCACACAACCTTCACTACCTAACTGCCATGTTGAAATCAAATTTTTATTCAAATCTAGAACATGCCTTACCTCCTTTAGTAGCCATTGGTTTCCATTCTGCTGTTTTACAAGAACCTTACCCATTCTGACAATTTTACAGGGTTTATCATCACCAAAATGGACTTGTCCAAAATCTCCTTGAACATAGTCATGAAAATATTTCTTATCAAGTGTGGCTTGGAATGAAGCCCCTGAATCTACCACCCAGGAATCAGTAATATTTTCGAAAGAAAGAGTCAAAGCATCTTGTAACACCTCACCAGTCACATTTGTTTCATGATTGTTTTCTTGATGTGCACCTCCTTATTTTCCCTTCCGAGATCTACAGTCTTTCTTTAGATGTCCTTTCTTTCCGCCTTTCCAGCACACTATCCCCGATGTGGATTTGGATTTTCCTATCCTTGATTTATTGCGATATCATGAGCTCTTTCCTCTTTCCATTTTTCTTCCCATAGACTCTCACTCAAAGCATTACCCGATGTCTCACTGGATCTTTTTTGTCGCATTTCCTCGCTAAGGATAGCGCCAACAACATCATCAAACTTTAAAGTACTAGATCTAAAAAAATAGTTACTAATGGCCATTAGTAAACCATTCCAACTTTCTGGCAATGAGCACAAGAATAACAGAGCTCTAACTTCATCATCAAAGTTTACCCCTACAAAACATAACTAACTTGTAATAGTATTAAAATAATTTAAATGGTCTGCAACAGATCCACCTTTCGACATCATCATATTAAATAACCGTTTCATAATAAATACCTTGTTTGAGGCTGAGGGTTTTTCATATAGTTTCACCAACGCCTTAATCAAACCCTCTATTGCTGTT
>APFE030774780.1:29112-46589 GCA_000404065.3 Pinus taeda
AGGCAAAGGTTAGAGACTTGGTGGTTGAGAGGGAGGGTATATTACCTCTCAACATGCAGAGCTAGAAGAAGTCTCAGATGATTGTGGAGGAGCCACGATTGGTGCAACAGCTTTAGGAGGTTGTGGAGCAGCCACAACAGGGGAAGCTGAGAGGAGATCAAGTAGAGACATATACTCATGCAGAGACCTCTAGTAGGGGGGAACTTTGAGCCAAGTGGGCTGAGGGATCACATGCAGCCATACTTCCAGGTAGGAGGTGGGGCGATATAGAGTGATTGTCCCAAGGAGGAGGGGCAGGATCCTTGAGGTACCCAACCTCTTAGATGAGACCTTGCTACAGGAGCCCCAATGTGGAGTAGCAGGAACTAACTTATTGGGTAGATACAGATGCGGATGGAGTGGTAGAGAGAGCGACAGTGCAAGGAATCCCAGGACAACGCATAGCTAGCCAGCTGTAGCAATGCGAGAGGCACAAGTGTTTTGCATAGTGCTAGGTGGCACAGAGAGGTGTGCAATGGTGCGAGATGCATGGAGATGTTGTAGTAGCAGAGATGTCAGAGAGGGAGCACTTGTCAGTAGCAGGTAGAGCTTTAGCATTAGAGTATGTTCCTAGCCCAACGGAGTGGTCAGTTGGGAGTTTGTTTGTTCCAAGTGTTGTTGGAGCAAGTGGACCGGGTAGATGTGTTGCATGCAGAACATTCCAGAGTTACAAGATCGGGTTCAAGAGAAAGCCTTTCTTGTTGAGAGGGAGTGTTGAAAAGTGTGCAACAAGAAATGCTAAATTTAGAATTTGCTAAAAATAGCATATCTAAAAATAGCAGTTTAGCCAGTGAGGTCATTGGCCACATTGGGTCAGAGGTGAAACTGCTAAAAATATAAAGTTCTAAAAATAGAATTTTTGGGTCCCTTCCTATTTATAGTAGTCCCTAGTCCATCTATAGGAAGTAAAATTAATTTTGGTCTTAACAGTAGTTGGAAATATTAATTAATTAATTCAGTTGAGTTAATTAGTTAAGGAAATTAGAATTTGAAGTTATTGTGAGCATGCACATGAGTTGTCCCACTAATTGAGGAATTTATCCTTAATTTCCTCCACTGATTGAGGGAATAAGTATGATTTCTATAAAAGAGAGAATCAGTTGACTTAGTTCTAACTAGTTAAGTCTAGTTAGATTATTTTAACAAGTTGTTAAAATAATAAAATATAGTTTGTTAATGCTTGCATGCATGTGACAACTATTATTTTAGATAACTGAGGATTCACTCATGGATAACTGTTGCATGTCAGTTCTGTCAAAGACCCAATTGAGATCAGATGTGGGACAGTGTACTATCATATGCTTGGATATTTCTAGTAAGTATTTCTTGCATGGAGAAGGATCTATTACAGGAGATTGGAGGACTTGTGGCCTATATATTGAAGCCTAGGTATTCCATGATTTTCATCTTCTGATTGAATATCATCAGGATCTTCTGATTACAGAGAGAGCAGGATAGCTTTTGAGCTTATTATTTTTGTATGTTGATGAAGATCTCCACTTGATTGATAATACAGAGTTGGGGTTTTAGGCTGGTGCTTTCCCCAGTGATATCTTTTGTGTTATGTGTGTTTGATTTCTCCATATTAGTTATATGTTTTCTTATTGATGTTTCTCATGTTCGATTAAGCTTCCGATAAATTGGTTGTAGAAGTAAATCAAGTGTTTTGCTTTAGTACATTGCATTACTAGGTTGATCTACAGGTGGGAAATATCTACATGCTATCGGAGCTAGCTGATTTGTAGAAAAATTTCTACATGGTATCAGAGCTAGCTGATTTGTAGAAAAATTCTACATCCCCATCCTCTGACATTGATCACACTGGCTCGTGTATATCCTCACATCCTGATGAAGAGTGGGCCAGTAGTATCCTGCTTGAAATATCTTGAAGACGGTTCTTTTTGCCGCAAAATGACCTCCACAAGGCCCATCATGATAGGTCAGGGGGATGTCAAAGACTTCCTCCTCCCTGACACATCTTCTCAAGATCTGATCTGGGCCCATTTTGAAGAGATTGCCTCCAATCCAGGTGAAAGGGGTGCTTTTCCTTACTATCCTGCTCTTATCTTTTGAGGACAGGTGTGATGGGAACTGTGCTGAAACCAAGTAGTTTGCTATATTATCAAACCATGGAGAGAGTACTAATATAGAAGATAGGCGTTCATCTGGCATTTGGTCATCCGCCATTCCTTCGTCACCTGTAGGAAAATTTACTCTAGACAAAAAGTTAGCAACAACATTCTCTTTACCAGGCTTATCAATAATGGTCAGATCAAACTGCTGTAGTAAAAGCAACCATCTAATAATGCGAGCATTTACATTTAGTTTGTTAATTAAATATCTAATTGTAGTATGATCAGTGTGCACAAAGGTTTGATAGCCTGTGACATAATGTCTGAATTTGTTTAAGGAATGCACGACAGCTAGGAGTTCCTTCTCGGTCACTGTATAGTTTAACTCTGCCTTTGACAAGTTCTTGCTTATAAAGCATATGGCATAAGATAACTTTTCATCAACTTGTCCTAAGGCTACTCCTATCGCTTTGTTTGAAGCATCTGTGTGAATGTGAAATGGCAAGGCCCAGTTTGGGCCTCTAAGAATTGGGGCAGTCACTAGTTTGCTCTTCAAGGTATCTAAGGCTTCTTGATAGTTTTTTGACCATATGAACTCAACATCTTTGCCTAGGAGGCCATACAAAGGAGAGGCTATCTTGCTGAAGTCTTTAATGAATCTCCTATAATATCCGGCTAAGCCTAGGAAACTTCTGACATCTCTCACCTTTTGAGGAGGAGGGACCCTTTGGATGATGGCAAATTTGTTGGGGTCCACCTGCAGCCCTTGTTGAAATATTGCATGATCTAGCACAGTCCCTTCAGTCATCAAGAATTCACATTTTTCTGAACTAAGGGTCAGGTTCATCTCAATACACTTATCTAGAATTTTTCCTAGGTTAGATAAAGCCTCCCTAAAAGTCAGATCCATAGGAGTAAAATCATCCATGTATATTTCTACTACATCATGAACCGGTTCATAAAATATACTCAATACTGCTCTTTGGAAAGTGGCTGGAGCATTGCACAAACCAAAAGGAAGGACCCAGTATGCAAAGGTACCCCAAGGAAAAGTGAAAGTGGTCTTATCTTGGTCTTCCAAGGTCATTTGAATCTGATTGTACCCACTAAACCCATCTAGGAAAGAGAAAAACTTTTTCTTTGCTAGACCGTCTAACACTTGATCTATGAAAGGTAAAGGAAAATGGTCCTTTTTAGTGGCTTTGTTCAATTCCCGATAGTCGACACATATTCTCCACTTACCATTTTGCTTTGGCACTAGCACCAAAGGAGAGACCCATTCACTGTCAGAGATGGGATAGATGAATCCTGGATCAAGCAATTTTTGCAATTCTTCCTTAACAATATCTTTAAGTCCCCGATCACAAGTTGATTTCTTGAATCTTGATAGCATAAGTTGGGCATGATGGTTCCCCACTATACACTTGTTGAGCCCGTCTATTGTTCGGGTTCGGATTTGGTTAGGTAGGCATTTGGGGTTGCCTTGGTGGAGCAAAAGGTAACAGTTGTGGTTGGGCAGGTGGTGGAGACAGAAGAGTGGGAAGAGAGTTGTATTGGGGCCTCCACCCCTGATGAGGTGCATTCCACTGAGGTTGCGGTTGAGCATAGGGTTGAAATGAATGAGTGGTTGGTTGGGCATGATATTGAGATGTGAAGGACCAAGGAGGTGGTGTGGACCAGGAAGGATAAGCAGGGGGGCCCAAGAAGGTATGGAGGGGACTTGGATGGGGTTGTAGTATGCCTAAGATGTCCCTTGCATCCCTTGCTAGTATGGTCTAGGTCCATGCAGCCTCCTTTGGTTTATGTAATAGATCTGTTCATTGACTCCTTCGGCCCCTTGGTATATAGCTTTAAGTCCGGGCAAGGAAGGGCACTTGTTTGTAGAATGATTTTCTTTGCACACTGAACAAACCTCTATAGAGTTCAATGGGCATTCATTCATAGGATGCATCCTCGTGCATCTAGGGCAAAAAATGGCCAAAGCCCTCTCTGCTTCCTTTTGTTTTCTTTTGATATGTAAGGTATCCACTTGCATGGCAAGAGTCTGTAACATCTCACTCTTGAAGTCTTCTATCATGTTTCCAATTTCACCTTTAATGGATGAATTGGAAGAAGAGGTAATGGCTATGGGTTGACTCCCCCTACCTTTCTTTCTAGATGCTCTAGAATGGTTTCTAAAAATAGTCTTTATGTCCTCATAGGATACTTGGTAGATGTCTCCCCCGGTCAGTAGATGGAGGGTGTCTAGAAGGTCTTCTCAAATTCCCCTGAGTAGGACCAACTTCAGAGACTCAGGGTTAAGTTTACACCTGGATCTTTTGTAATTGAGCTAGAACCTCTCTTCATAGTCTTCCAGGGACTCATCACTTCCCATGGTCATTCGAAAGATTTCTTCTTTAATATATTTTAACTTATAATAGTCTCGGTACTTGTTGTTAAAGGCCTACTGCATCTGAGCCCAAGTTTTGATGTTATTGCCAGGTAATCCCATGAACCACCGTAGTGCTGCATCCTTGAGAGTAGAAGGGAATAGTTTCAACTTTTGCTCGTCTTCTGCATCATCACAAGTTCGACAGATGACAGCAAGCTCAAACAAGAAGGTGTCTGGATCTTCTGTAGTTAGACCATGGAAGTGAGGTAGGGTTGAAGCGATTATATTCTTCATTTTGGTGTCCCCATTGGTCTCCCGAATGGGAAAGGTACCCTCTATTCTCTCTCCATTTCCCCCAGCATTTCTATTTTTAGCCATTGCCTCATGAGGAATGTTTTCTTCTTCTTCTTCCCCTATAGGTTCTTCAAATATTTCAGGTTGTTCACCTAAGAGTTCTTCTTGATTGCAGCCACCAAAGAAGAAAGAATGTTGGCTGTGCAAATTAGTGGGGGTGTTGGGAAAAAATATTCCTGAGTTATCTCTATTCCTACGAGGCATGAAAGGAAATATTTTTGGTTGGTTTTTGTTTCTTTTTCCCCACACTGAAAGTACCTACAGAAACTGAAATTGTGATTGAACAAAACAAATTGCAACTAGCTTAAATGAACTTGCTGAATGGAAATTTGCAGAATTGAAAAGAAAATCAAGGAAATGCAGAATTGAAAGAAAGGAAATGACTAGTCTACTTTTGCCAAAATGAACTATTAGCAAAATGTTGTAATAGGAAATAGAAGAAAGCAGTAATCACATAATACTCTGACACTTCCCCGGCAACGGTGCCAAAAAGTGGTGAGTGCCAGTATTGCAACAAGAATGCTGCAACTCCTGGGCTACCAACTTTACTTTTATCAACCTGATAGTTCGTAACAAACTTGGAAGCATCGATGCTATATGCACAAGTACTAGTTCTCATTGCAGGTTGTCACTTGGTTAGCCGGCATGAGATCACAAAGAGATCAAGCCAAATTATATAGATTTCAAAAGAAGCTCTATGTGTGATGAAAGAAAGAAAGATTACTCTACAGAAGCTATTCTAATTGTAGAAAGGAAAAAGACTGGAATGTAAAGCAAGACCTAGTAAACCCTAATTAACAAGCTAATTCTACTTTTGCCAAAAACACTATGAAAACCATGAAAGCAATGCCATTACCTACTTAAGAAAGTAAACATCTAACCATGCTATTTCTAGGAGCAAATAAGAAAAAAACATATTTTTGGATTTTTATGCATTTTTATGTAAATTTAATCATGCATCTAATTTATTGTGTGTGAGTGTGGCAGCGAACAGGTGGCGTTGGAGGGTGGTTTTGGAGCTTGGGAGGATGTAGGATGGTGTGTATGGTTCTTAGGAGGTCTTAGGTGGCCTTCTAGAGGCTTTTCCCACACTCGGCCTTCAAAAGGAAGCCTACAGGAAAAACTACAGGAGGACACAGGGAAACTATAAGAGGAAAATAGGGAAACTACAGGAGGCCTACAAGAGGAGGTTGAGAGTGATTTCCACTATTTTGAGGGTGTGAGAGTGGGTGGAAAAGGTGGATGAAGGTTGGAGTGAGGTGTTAGGGCACCTAAGGTCTACCATGAGCCACTAGGAGAGAGAAAGATGATTGGGTTTACTCAAGGAGAGAGGAAGAAGTTCTATGAAAAATGAAGGAAACTAAGGCAGAATGGAGGCAATGTTTGGGAGACCTGTAGGGCATGGATCAAATGAAGGATGTGGTTTCTAATAAGCTAGCCTACAGCTGGAAGAGATCTGCTACATAGAAACTAACAGTCAGCCAAGGAGATCAAGCAAGCAATAAAATGAGTGCATCTTGAAAAAACAGTGTTTTGCATTAAAATGATCTAAATTATTATCTATGAAAGGAAATGTTGAGAAATGCTATAGGAAAGGAAAGCATAAAAGAGGACTATTGTAAAATAAGGAAGTGAACATGATAAAGGAGATTTGGAGCAAAGAAAAACTAGACAATTAACCTACTAAAGAGTTGCAAACACTAGAAGTCCTATGAATGAGGAAAATCTGTGTTTTTGGGGCAGCAAGAGAGTCTTTGCCTCAAATCATGGTCCCATAGGGAGGAAGAGAGGCCAAGGCACTATTTCTAGCCTTTTGAATCTTTTCTGATTGTTGTTTAACCTGCTAGAGAAATCACAAATGGAAGCAAACTACTAAATCATCAAAAGAAACCTATTCTTAACCATAAAAGAAATACATCTAACAACAAATTAATCTACAAACTTAAGTAAAGCATACAAATACAAGTAAAGAGAAGCTTGGCTACTTGGATTGGGCCCTAACCCAAGAGCTTCAGCCCTCTAAGATAACTCAGTGCTAGCTCAAAAAGGATTCCATCTTCATTATCAGAAAATAGCAAGATTACATAAAATTGTCACAAAATAGTAAGCTCGAAATTTGAGCAGAGTTTACATAAGAAAAAATCCAACCCTAATGAGGCCCTAGGCCTCTCTACTTATACATCTGAAGCTACCAACAACTTCCTTAAAATCAGGGAGGCTTGGCTCCCAAAGCTCGAGATAACTATCAATCATCCTCCACTTGCTCGGCTAGCTTCTAGTGCATGATTTGAATGCTTGTACTCTGAGCTGAATGAAGGGGAATTCGAAGTGAGGAGTAATAAATGAGGGGGATTCCCTCTTATAAGTCCTCTCCTCTGTCTACTTCGAGTTATTGTTGCTATTTGACCATTGGATCCTTGACTTTGACCTTGAAATCCATCAATAATCTGCATTAAATACATGTTAGACCACATGGCATCATAACTAACTCAACTCACTCTATAAGCATAAATATAATCAGAAAATCATACAATTAGCTAAGAGAATGGTTGATTTGACTAGGTTAGGAGGTAAAATGAGCCCATATAATTACCCATTTATGAGGTTCATCACTAGATTAAGTGCTAATCAGTATTAACATTAATTAAACATGAGCTTATCCACTAATTAACCTACAGTTAAGTTGGCAGAAAATTTGGCAATCCAAAAAATTTAGAAATTCCTCCATTTTTGGCGGGATTAACTGGAGTTCTCCAATTTTAGTGGAGTTTTCCTAGGGGAAACTATTTTTCCATAAATTTTGCAATTTTCGACCAAATTGGGCTTAGAAAAAGTCATTCTCAGATTATTTGAGGTTCTTAGTTCATTGAAGCGGGTTTCAGGAGCAGTAGAGCATTGTAAAGAACACTTTTTCCCCTTTTGAGTTAATATAGAGGCCCAAGCCATGGAAGTTGGACCAAGGAGATGTAGCCTAAGAGGAGTGAACTCCTTCATCAAAACATTGTGTTAAGTGTTTATTTTTATGGATTTCTATACATTTGTTTGTTGTTGTTCAAAACTTTACTTTCATGTTATTTTTCTCATGAATTTGACATAAAACTTGACCAAATTTACATATTACATTCACAAACACTATAAGAGAACCTATGCACATGAAGCAAATGATAAGCAATTTTTTTTTTTAATTCTGAATTTGAAATTAGCACAACAAAACTATCATTCAACAATAGATCAAGTTGGTATTAGAGCAAAGGTTATTCTCTTTCTTGCTTGCGTTTTGTGCAAGTAGGGTTATAATGGTTGCAAATTTGTGATGCTTACAAGGTTAAAGTTGCATAGAGGAGAAGGGAAACTATTGGTTGCAAGTCCTGAGGTAATGCCCAGAAGAAGGAGAGCCACAAGGCCACAATCTCCACTCAAAGTTTCAATCCTAGCTGCACTTGAAGCGCCTCAAGTTTTACCCTCAGTTGAGATTGAGGAGGTACAAGCAGTACCATAAGCTGAGCATGAATCCAAAGCCATCATGTCTAGAGCAAGAGACACTAAAGGTCTTTCAGAAGAGGAAGAATTCAATAAATCTTTCTATGACTTAACTGACATGGTTAGAGTCCTCTATGAAGAGAGGAATACTAGAATGGCTGGAGAGAGTTCTAAGTCCCCACATGGAGAGGGAAGCTCAGAAAATAAAAATATGAAAAGAAGGATTCAAAGGGTAATGGAGGAAAGCCTCCTCCATCTCCACCATCTTCATCATCTTCCTCATCATCTTCATCGTCCTCATCATCACAAACAGTATCATCTTCCACTTCCACCACAAAAACTATTCATACTAATTCAAAAACCCCAAAAGAAAAAACTCCCTTACTCAAACTGGACATTAAGTTTGAACTTCCCATGTACAATTGTGAGGTGAATGCAAAAAAGTTAGACAATTTGATTTGAAAATTGGAGGTTTATTGCAGAATTCATAACCTTCAAGAAGATGACATAAAAATCTAGTTGGCTTCATTGAGGCTAGAAGGAGTAGCACTAGTTTGATAGGAACAAAAGACTGAAGAGGAAATGTGAATTCATGGTAAGATATCCATTTCTCGAGTTGAATTTGTTTCTTCAATTAAAATCTAGTTTTATCCTTTAGTCTATATGCAAAAAGACATTATGAGTAGGCAAAATTTTAGGAAACTCAAAGGCCAAATAGTTCAAGACCATACCCAGGAGTTTAGAAAAAGGGCTTTGTTGTTAGGAGTAAACTTGAATTCCCAAGATACTCTCTTAAAATATATTGGGGGTTTACATTCCTACTTAAAACACACTATCATTATGTTAAATCCAATTAATTTAGTTGAGGTATGTGTGCAAGCCACGCACCTTGAAGCAAGAGGAAAGAACATTCAGGAAGAGGGTGGTAAGAAGAATCCATTTAAGGGTAAGGAGAAAGAGAAGGGTGGAAAATGGAAAGGAAAGAAGAATGAAAGTGTAAAGAAACAAGGGGAGAAAACTATATTCCAACATTGTTCCAAAGCGGGGCATGATGAAACCCACTATTGGAAACTACATCCCAAACTAAGGCCTAAGAAACCAAACAATAAGGGGAAACAAAAGATGACCACTACAACAAAACATGATCTTGGATCTAATTTTGGTGATGAGACCAAGATTTCAGCCATGGTCACAAAAGGAAAAGAAGCTATTGTAAGCACTATTTCCTTACATAATCACAACAACACTCCAAATGAAGAATCAAGGATAGAATTTTTCAATGTAAGGGTAATTTCAAACCATATAAAGGTTGATGCATTATTTGGTAGTGGGTCACAATTGAACTTAATTTTAGAAGACTTGGTCAAAAAGCTTAACCTTGAAACTGTACCTCATCATAAGCCATATCCCTTGGGTTGGATAGCCAATAATGAAAATTTATAGGTTACAAGGAAATGCTTATTCAACTTTTCCATTACTAAAAAATGCATTGATGAAGTTGAGTTAGATGTAGTTCCACTTGACATCTCACGAATCATTTTGGGGAGTCCATATTTGTATGATAGGAAAGAGGTATTTTATCACCATGAGAACAAATACCAATTGCTCAAGCATGGAGTGGAGTATATTGTGAGAGCCCATCGCAAAAAGTTAAATATTTCTTTGGTTAATGCAAGGCAGATGAAGAGACTAGTAAATGCAAGTAAAAATTATGTGCTTCTCATGATCAAGAAAAAAAATGATATTGATTACAAATCTTTTGAAGGTTTTGATGATAAGTTAAAATCTGATTTGTTTGATGTGGTAAGCAAGCATGGTGAGATGTTTCAAGAACCAAAGGGGTTACCTCCCAAGAGGGGAATTCAACATGAGATACAGCTGCAGTAGGATGTTCCACTTCTAAACATTGGCATGTATCGCATGTCGATCATGGAGAGCATGAAAATCAAGAAGAAAATTCAATAATTTCTTAACAAAGGTATCATATGCCCATCTACTTCGCCATGTGGTTCACCAATTGTTTTGGTGCCAAAGAAGGGCAAGACTTGACGCATGTGTGTGGATTTCCGTGCACTGAATAAGATAATGGTAAAGAATCATTATCCTCTCCCAAGAATTGATGATTTGCTTGATCAATTGAGGTACACAAAGTATTTCACTAAGTTAGCCTTATGAAGTGGTTATCATCAAGTTAGAATAGTTGAAGAGAACATTTGGAAAACCACATTTAAAACTAAACAAGGATTGTTTGAGTGTCTTGTTATGCCTTTCGTTCTTACAAATTCTCCGGCTACTTTCATGAGAGCACTTGAAAGGTATGCTTTTGACAAACAATTTAGTGGCTTTTTAGTAATATTTGTAACCTTTTCTGCATTGTGAATTCAAAGAGATAAAGGATTTTAATAAAATGTGCAAGAATTAATATGGGAAGCTCAATCATTAATAATTGTTGTTTTTCTATACAGGGAAAGGTGGAAGCAAGGAGTTGCCGTCCAAAAGCGAAAAACAGAGGAAGAATAACTGTTGTCCCTCCAGAAGGAAACCAGATGCGAACAAGATCGAGCAAATCAGAGTTGAATAACCCAGGAAAGGAAGGAGGGATACCAATTTGGCGAAAGCGAGAAAGAAAAGTAAAGGATTAATAGATTGGCTAATCCCTCAGGATCTTCGATCCTGAGGGATCGCTGTTTTACTTATCTTTGTTACCTAGATATCTCCGCCGTTACTCTTATATAAAGGAACAACGTCGTTGAGCAAGAGAGACTCCTGCTTTTGTAATTTTCAGTTTCAGACAAAACTTTGATCATCGAGTCTCACTGAGACCTGGTTTATTGTACATTTGTTGATGCATTAATATAAAAGACTTGGTGTTTATTTCATCTTTGAGTTTGGAGTAACCTAAGGCGGTGTACCATTGCCAGCTAAGGGCCCGGCTCCGAAGGACACTTCCTTTTGTATCATTATACTGTGATTTACGCGTGGTTTGCTTATCTTTATTACTTGGTAATCTGATATATCTTTCATATGCTATGCTATGCTCTGTTATGATCAATACATTAATGGTTTTTCCGTGTAATGACTCTGCATCGTATAATTAGATCTCTTCAGAGTTAAATCGCGTGTTTTTAATCTTAAACCAGCTATTTCTGTTACAGAGCGTCAGTGTGAATGTTACTGTCATTGGATCCATGTGAAATAACAATTATTGGAACTTGAAAGTAATGTTACTCTGTTTAGAAACATAGTTATATTATCCTTCATTCTAAGATTGCTATATTAATGCGAGGCATGTATATATGGTTGATTATTTCCATTCCATAATTCATCAATAAGTGTTGTTCCATAAAGTATATTCCATCTAGTTTGCTTGAGAAGAATGTTATAGTAGAGTGTGAGTAAGTTGGTTTTGACTCGCGAGATTTAGTTCTTTTGATTGTTGTTCCATTTACTGCTGTTCCATTTCCTTCTTGTTGTTCCATTTTACCTTCTGCCGTTCTATTTACTTGCCTTTGTTGTTTTGGTGTGAGAGAAGGTCTAAGGCTGTAGTGAGCCTCAGCAGACGCTGCCTAGCTCCTAGACCTATAGTCCATGCTCTAATTTCCTTTCCATCAGTTTCTAGAGGGATGGGTTATCGCTTCTGTACCCTTGACTGATAAACTGTCATGTGTAGGGTGATTTAGTTATAGTTTAGTATCTATTTAGTTTGGTATTTTCTGAACGCTATACTACTAAGCATTACTCGGACAAATAGCCTCGGATTGAGTTACTCTTTGCAATAACAAAACGTTCCTGGATTGATTTATTAATGTAGGATAATTAGAGGTTTGGGAGACCCTAGTTATAGCTCTACATTTTGGCGCCGTTGCCGGGGAAAGAGTATAGCCATTTTCCCTTTACAGAGTAGTGCGCAAATCTGCTATGGAGAGTTGGATTTTAAAAACAGAAGGTAAGAACCTGCGTACGGAGCATGTAAAAGCCCTGCTCCACCGTCCGCTCTCTTAGCATAATTTTTGGTTGAATAGGATTTAGTAGTTTTTTTAGAGTGCATGATTAAGCAGAAAAAGCCAGAAAAGAATATCAAACCTCCATCCAAACCCGAAAAAGCCAAAGGGCCAGTGACCCTTGGCCGAACAACCTTCATAGACGAAATCTATAAGAAAACTGAATCTCAGCCGTCGGTAGGCCCCAAAAAGATTAATTCTAAACAACCTACTAGCTCCCTTCAGGCCACATCATCACCATCTGGAGCCTTTGCTGAGGTGCATAGTCAGACTGATGAACAGGACTTTCAAGAAATTGAAAATTCTGTTCCAGAATGACTGCAGGAAGGGAATCTAAGAAATATCTGTGAAGGAGAAGGGGAAACAGGGGAAATAGGAGAACCAAGATCTCCTCCTAGGATAATCCAGCTATTGAATAGCCCAGATAAGGGGAGCGCGGTAAAAATTATTATTGAAGGCACCCCATTCCCTCAGATAGAAATTCCAGATAGGGGAAGTGTCATTAAAACAATCTCTGCCAAGGCCGTTCCTTCTCAACCTAGGAATACCCTCCTAGAAATCCTGGAAGGTTATTGGCATATATTCGATCCTATGGCGCAGAATCAGCCAAATACTCAAACCTCTACATTGAAATATCCTATAGTGGATTCTGCAGCAAATGCACCCATGAAAGCGATCCCTCTTCAACACATCCCTACATTTCATGGACTTACATCAGAGGACCCTGATGCATTCTTATTTGAATTCGATGTGCTATGTAGGGGATATGATTACATCACTGACCCCTAGAAATTAAAGTTGTTCCCCTCCACTTTGAAGGGGGCAGCTATAAGATGGTTTATGGGTTTAGGTGGTGGATTCATAAATAACTGGGAACAAATGAAAGAATCTTTCCTAAAGAAATATCAGGATTACTGTAGGTCTAGAGAATTAAAAGATGAAATTTTCCAAATGACAGCTAGACCAAATGAAACTTTAGAAGAATACGTAGAACGTTTCCAGTATAATTTACAGAGATCCCCCTATGCATCACTACCTCTGCCTGATAATGTGTTGAAACTACATTGATCAGACCATGAAAGAACAGTGGATTGAAACATAATATATGGGGAAAGGGATATTTTTCAAGAGAATTTTGCTGGACCATCATTGATTATGTATCAGGAGTTCAAGATGCAGCACAAGGATAAACCTGCAGAATATGATCGGTTGTTAGAGATAACAAAAATCAACAAGGGGAGTAACCGTGTAGAACTTGGAATTTTATTAGAAAATTTTAAAACTGAATTATGGGACATACTACACAACTTGATATTGTGCAGGCTAACAAAAGCAGATGGAGGCGGAACAAAGTCGGCAATTTTCTGCCCCCGATGTAGAAGAAAACATAGCCACAAGGAATGTCCACTGGATGCAGTTCAAACATGTGCTATCTGTACAAAAGATCACCTTACTGAGAGCTGCCCCTCACTTCCTGGATTGAAGACAGTATATAAGGAAGCGGAAGAAGAACTAGAGCCAGCATACTTCGTCAACCAGCCTTGCCAATGGCAACCAAGGCAATCTGGTATGTTTTCAGACCCAACTTCGTCTTTCCAGCCTCTGCAGTATAATGCTCAGCAATATAGTATGTGGCAAAACCAATCTCCACCCCCATTTCCAAACTGGTCATCACAGTCGTTTCCTTCTCCAAATCTGTGGATGAATCAAACAAGCCAATTTGGCTGGCCGAATTTTCCTTATGCCCCACCATATTGGTAGAACAACTCATATCCTCCACAATGGATTCCCCCTACCTCACAAGGTTCACCCTAGCAGACAAACTGGCCAAAATCGACATATCAGCCAACAGGAACTATTCCACTCCCTCAACCAACTCTGCCAGCTTTACAACAAAACCCCCAGTCTAATCTGAGACCGCAACTCCCAGCCCAACCCAATCCCAATCCCATAATAGACCGGTCCAATCCCTTCAAATCATAGAAACATCAGAAATCGGACCTGACCTAAGGGAGTGCAATGATCTTCAGTTAAGATCTGGACGTATAATAGAAATAGAGGGAGACAAAACAGTTCATATTGAAGATCGGTTACCAATAGAACAACTGTTACAACAAGAGGGTGTAAATAAGGAACAGACCCATCATCAAGCAAGTACATCCTCTCCTCCCTTCCCGGAACGATTAGTCATACCACGACCGGTGCAATATCCAAACTTTGACATTCTGGGAGAGTTACAGAATCTGTACATAAGAATTCCATTCCTCCAAGCCATTCAAGACATCCCTATATACGCAAAAACTATAAAAGAATTGTGCATAAAAAAATCAAGGAGGAATATAACCACTAACCCAAGAGTCCAAGTAGTCGGTACTTTATCTGACCTGTTATCAGGAAAAGAGACACCCATTAAATATGAAGATCTCGTAAATCCAATTGTAACTGTTCAAATTTATGGTCAGACCTTGACTAATGCCTTAGTTGATCTAGGAGCTGCAATCAATATTTTGACAACCTCTACCTGCCAAAAACTCGGCATTACATCAATAGAACCTACTTCTACTTTGCTAGAATTGGCAGACCAATCTGTAGTTCGACCGGAAGTTACTCTATACGATGTCATGGTTTCTGTAGATTCCTGGGAATACCCAACCGATTTCCTGATAATCAATCCAAAAACCCGACTGGATGGACATCCGATAATTCTAGGAATACCTTGGCTTGCTAATGCCGATGCTTACATTGGTTGTCGGCAGGGAAACATGACCATAACTAGAGGGCCAGACATTAAAAATCTAGTTCTATATCCTCCAGCACAGCCAAGTCTTACAATGATCAAAACTAACCAGCACCCTGTGTCATACCTTACTAACAATATCAGATCCCCATTGACTGTACAGAAGGCTCTAGACTTTAAAGACCAAACAGAAGATGATGCCATCAATAATTTCATTACTCAAACTGAATATAGATCTCACACACAGTGTTTCATGATAAAAGCAGCATTTGATAGTGAGCTAGAAGAAGATCCTTTGAAAGATGCCCATGACCAAGCAATACCTGTGACTGTTGTTGCCAACAGTAAAGTAGTGGAAATTGAACCGGGTAAGACTCTAAATATCAATGTCAACCTCACACCGGACCAAGAAACAAACCTCGTCCATCTGTTACGAAAGTATCAAGGAGCATTTGCGTGGGATTACCCTGATATGAAATGGATTGATCCTCAATTATGCACCCACCACATCTATATAGAAAAAGATGCAAGACTCGTTCATCAACCGCAAAGAAGACTCAACCCCCATCTAAAAGAGGTTGTAAAAGCCAAACTTCAGAAACTTTTAGATGTTAATTTTATCTATCCTATTTCTGATAGTAAGTGGGTCTCCCCCCTGGTGGTGGTACCCAAGAAAAATGGAAAATGGAGGATTTGTGTGGATTACATGGAGTTAAATAAAGCCACATAGAAAGATCACTTCCCTCTCCCATTCATAGATCAAGTATTGGACACTTTAGCAGGAAAGAAATTCTTTTCTTTCCTGGATGGCTTCAGTGGATACAACCAAATTCAAATTGCCCCTGAAGACCAAGATAAAACTACCTTTACTTGTCCTTGGGGAACGTTTGCCTATCGAGTTATACCCTTTGGCCTATGTAATGCTCCTGTTACATTCCAAAGGGCTGTCCTTGGCATATTTGCAGATTTAATAAATGATGGACTTGAGGTGTACATGGATGACTTTACACCATATGGAGATGATTTTGATCCAGCTTTAGATACTCTAGAAAAAGTCCTACAACGTTGCATCGCTACCAAGCTTTGTCTAAGCCACGAAAAATGTTATATGATGATGACAGAAGGGCTCATTCTAGGACACTATGTTTCAGCAGCTGGCATCCAGGTAGACCCGGCCAAAATCCAAATACTTTTGCTTATCCCCACCCCCACTACTCAAATAGAGTTACGCAGTTTCCTCGGATTTTCTGGGTATTATAGATGATTTATAGAACATTACTCACATATTGTTGCACCTCTATATGCTCTAACTGGTAATGTTGATTTCTTGTGGACAGAAAAATATGACCATGCTTTTAAGGAATTAAAGAAGCTTGTATCAACAGCCCCAATCCTTCGAGGACCAAACTGGAATTTACCATTCAAAATCTCATCTGATGCCTCGGATATAGCAATCGGTGCAGTCCTGGGGCAGGAAGAGGATAAAAAACCATATGCTATCTACTATATCAGAAAAAATTTATCCTCTGCCAAATTGAATTATACTGTCACTGAAAAAGAATTCTTGGTCGTAATACATGTTGTTAATAAGTTTAGACATTATATCACAGGCTATCCCATTATGTTATATACAGATCATTCTGCTATCAAATATTTGGCAAATAAACCTATTACGAATGCTAGAATAACCAGATGGTTGATCTTATTGCAGGAGTTCGATATCACAATCAAGGATCGACCTGGCAAGGAGAACCCTGTAGCCGATTTTCTCTCACCAATACCAAAATCAATTGAAACAGCAACAGTGGAAGATCAATTTCCTTATGAGCACCTATTTTCTGTTGTTGTTCGAACACCCTGGTATGCTGATGTCGCCAATTACCTTGCAATAGGTAAGCTACCAAAACACTTAACCCCTCAAGAACGTAAGCAGATTGTTCAGAAGAGCACTCGATTTTCGTGGATTGGGGGCTATTTGTTCCACACATGGGCAGACATGCAAATCAAGAGATGTATTCGAGAAGATGAAATTTTCGACATTTTAAAAGCCTGTCATGACGGGCCATGTGGGGGACACTTTGCTGAAAAGAGAAAAACACTTAAAGTATTGCAGACAGGATGCTATTGGCCTACAATTTTCAAAGATGCGAAAAAATTTTCCCATGCCTGTGACAGCTGCCAGCGAGCAGGATGACCTAGTCAAGCCGACGAAATGCCTCTGAGACCACAATTAGTCATTGAGCCATTTGAACGATGGGCTCTTGATTTCGTTGGACCCATCAATCCATCATCAAATCAGTGAACATACATCCTGGTGGCGACAGACTATGTTACCAAATGGGTCGAGGCCGAATCATTGCCTAGAGCTACAGAAGATTCTGTAATACAATTCTTGTTCCATTTGTTTGTACGTTATGGACTTC
>APFE030774786.1:5503-35870 GCA_000404065.3 Pinus taeda
TTGCAGCCAATTGGTTTGGTTCCCGATGGAGGATCAACCAGCTTCCAAGTGTCATTCTTTATGAGGGCATCATACTCCTTTTGCATCGCTTCTTTCCATCCATCATGAGAAGCAGCTTCTTTGAAGGAAGTTGGTTCAAAATCTATAGACAAGTTCAATTCACAATCATAAGAAACATCCATATCAACAGGTGAATTAAAGTCATCCACATCACCTCCATTTTGCTGGTTTAAATTTCTAGTTCCTATCTTTCCAACCTCATCAGGATGAACACTTTCAAGTGTCTTTGTCAGCCACTTTGGGGGACCTTTCTCAGATGGTCTAGGCTGCTCCGTTGATTGAGTTTGGACTGAATCAAGATTGAGTCTCCCAATTCTATCAATTACATCACTTAAAGCATTATCCGTTGTTGGAGTTTCATTCGGGGGAGAGTTTTCTTCAGAAGAAGATTCCACATGTTGATCTAGTATACGAATCCCCCCTTCAAGATGCGGAATCTGATTATCAAATTCTTGAAATGATTTTGCTTTTGTGAATCTATCCAAGCAATCAAGTTGTTGCTCAACAACATTGTCAGTTTTGGATGATTCAAGAAAAATTACATCTCTAGATACAACAAACTTCTTATTTACTTCAGCATAGAGGCGGTATGCTTTGGAGGTGTTTGAATACCCCCGAAAGATACACTTACGACTTCTAGCACCAAGTTTGTTTCTATGTACCTTTGGTATCAAGGCATAACAGGTGGAACCAAAGACCCCGAGATGCTTTACCAAAGGAACATGTCCATACCACATTTCATATGGAGTCTTGTTTCTTATAGCATTAGATGGACATCTATTCTTTATATATGCAACACATATAACAGCGGCAACCCAAAACATTATCTTTACATTTTTGAAGAAGAGCATGGATCGTACCATATTTAAGATTGACCTATTCATTCTTTCAGCTACACCATTCTATTGGGGATTATAAGGCACAATTGTTTGATGTTTGATCCCATGTTGGCGAACAAAGTTTTCAAATTCATTTGATGTGTATTATTTTCCATTATCAGTGTGAATAGACCCAATATGAGATTGTGCATCATTTTCAATCCATTTATGAAAATTCTTGAATGTTTGAAAGGCATCTGATTTGTTCTTCAATAAATAAACCCAACACATTCTGGTGTAGTCATCAATAAATGTCATGATATATTTATTTCAATTTGCAGAAGGAACAGGCATTGGACCACATAAATCTGAATGAATGAGTTCAAGTTTCCTATGTGCTCTTGAATGTGAATCATGAAAACACTGTTTGCTATGCTTTCCTAGAATGCAAGCATCACATTACTTAAGTTTTCTAGGAATTGTAGGCAAACCAGCGACACCTTTTTTCTTCAATAAGCAGAGACTGTCATAGTTCAAATGTCCAAATCTAGCATGCCATAATAAACTTGATGGAAGTGTACCTTCTTCATGATGAGAATTGTATGAGAAATGTTGTGCATGAGCAGATGTTCCTTGCAGTTTGAGAAACCTTTCTTCTTTTATTCCCCTCATGACAAGTGAGTGGTCCAGATGCTTTTCTTACCTCAAGCTTGCCATCAAACATATGAATGGAGTGACCTTGCTGGCGGATGTGTACCAAGGACAGCAAGTTTCTCTTGAGCTGTGGGAGATATAGAACATGATCCAGAAGAAAGACTGGAAGACCAGGCAGTTTAAGCCTGATTGTGCCAAGCCCTGATGGCTTGATTTTTTATTGGTCTGCAAAGTATACTGCTCCATCAACATTGTCAGTGAAATCTTCAAAAAAATCTTTTCTATGAGTCATGTGGCAGGTTTCTCCTGAGTCAAGCAACCAATCATTTTTCCAAGAATCAAGTGAAGCATTAAATAGATCTTCATTTAGTCCAATGTTACATTGTGCCACAACATAGTGAGCGGATTCAGGTGCTTTACCTTTGTCTGTATCATTAGTTTTGCCTTTTTGTTGGTTTCTTTTCTGCTCAATTTTGTCCCATGGTAGCTTGCATGTAGAGGCATCATGTGATCCATTTCTTTTGCAGCGAATGCAGTGCAAATTTGCCTTTTCTCCTTGAGAATGTCTGCCCCCCCTGCCTCTGAAATATCTTCCTCTTCCTCTTCGTCCACCTCTTCCTCTTGTAGAATCTTGAGCAGGATGCTTTTCTTTATGAACAAGGCACACAATCTCTTCAGAAGATTCAGGGGTTGTCTTCTTTCCGAAAGCTTTCTCTCTTTCAAAAAACTTTTTCACAAGAGAGTCAAAGGTTATATCTTTGAGATTTCCATTTGCTTGCAATGACTCAAGATAATTGGAGTAAGTAGGGTAAAGTGCCTTGAGAAAAGCAATAAGAGGAATATCCAATTCAACCTTAGTGGATTTGATATCATGCATTATAGACTTTACTTCAGATGCAAGAGCAAGAGGATCATTATTTTGCAGTTCAAGAGTGAAGAGTTTAATCATGAGTTGAACAACTTCAAGTGCAAAATGTAAGTCATAGAGTTCTTTCAGCTTTTGTAAGGCTTTAAAGGCAGTTGAATATGATGAAATATGGCGAATCACCTCTTCATTTACAGATGTTGTGATTAATGCATAAGCTTTTCTATTCTTGTTTTCCCAAATGATGAGCTCTTTGTCTAAGGTAGGTTGTACTGGTTCATTGTCTCCGTCTCCGACACACACTCCTTTCCACAACTCATTGAAAATGAGGGTGTGTTTTATCATCCGGGACCATTCAAGATAGTTCTCCTTGCGAGTGAGAACTATTCCCACCATGGATATGATTGAATGCATTCTGTAAAAAAAATATTTCTGCTGATAGAAAAATACTTTTGCTAGCAAGAAAAAATCAGTGTACTGTAAAAAATACTTCTGCTGGCAAAGAGCAAAACTATATTTTATCCATATAGAATATCACCATTTGTATTTTCAACCTTATTTCATACGATATATCAAGCATCCATGCCCTTGACAAAAGAAGGAACTGCTCACTGCACCATTATCAATATATATTGTATTCCTTAAAGCTAGAATGACTAATAAAACAAGGAAAAAAATCTTGAGCAAAATTGTTTCTTTCCAATATATTATCATGCTCAACGGCCTCTTTTTTTTTTTTGTGTTACCAAGGCTAGTCAAACACCTTCACAGTCTCAACATTTAGCACACAAAAATAAACTACTAGTCCTTTCAATGCATACGAACCAACACCATTCCAAGACTTAACCTTAATGCCTCTGCTCTGATACAGTCATAAAAGTATGAACCGATTTTTTTTAGGAGCTCACGGTAGTGGTGGTCGCGGCTTACGGTGCTTCTAGTTTTGGCACACTCACTTCTTCGAAAACGCGACAATGGTGGTTCACGGAAGCTGCAACTGCTCTTTAATATTTCTTTTGTTTTCTTCAAACAAACTCCTTTAACAAACAATGAATAGAAAACCGCTATGCAAACTCAGCTCGACCCAGTTGCTGTGGCAACTAGACAAAGGGCAGTTGGGAGTTTATCAGTGGCAGTGGTTGTGTCAACAATGGCTCTTCACAGCGCTTTATTAAAGCCATGGCAAAAAGTCCCTTTCTCTAGATTGCAGGTCATAACTATTTCGGAGGAACACATCAAAGGAATCTAGTAAAACTATTGGCATGCTGATGTTGAGAAACAAAATCGCCATAGGTTCAGATGTTTAGCACATAAAATATGATGAAGAGATGGCGTTGAGGCTTGCTGGTGGTATGTGTAGTAATGAAAATGCAGTGGGTATTCAGCCCTTCAAAAAATTTTAACGCACATGGACAGTATGGACAACATGGACAGTGCTAGACAGTGGGGCAGTATAGATAGCGCCTTTTATGAAACGTTTAAAGCAGCGTTTAGACCTGGTAGCATCAGTGGAGGGGGCAGATCTAAATACATGGAATATGGTAGACAGAGGGCACAACTAATTGTATGGAGGAGCAACGCAGGTATATGGAGAGCAGACAAGGGAGTTACAAGGGACATAAGAGCTAAAAAAAGGAGTTGGCTCTGATACCATGTTAGGCCAGGCAGTAACTCCATAAGGAAAAAACGATTCGTGTGTACTATTCCATCAGGTAGGTCTTCATTATATACATGAGGGAGAGACTCTTCAGTTCGTCTCCTGATGACTGTTCATATTTCCTATTTATCTATTTACATAAATTCACCCAATCACAAGGATTAGGTGTCAACAGATATCAAAACCTTGTGCGCTACACAATTGATGAAAATGCAGATAAGGTCTAGTGGTGGAAGGACTTATGGAAATTTAAATGTATTCTAAGGTCCAAAATTTATATATCTAGCCTTAATTAATAATACTTTTACTTGGGATAAGATACAAAAAAGAGGCATGAATGGCCTAGGCTAGTGTATTCTTTATAAAGATAACAATGAAAATTTTGACAATTTAGTCTAGCAAATTATATATATAATAGGTATAGAAATATTTGGAGAGTTCGATAAATTTTAAGGAGGTATTATGGTGATATCTCCATAATGAGGGACTCCATAAATGTCATTCAAACCTTGGAGAAAAAGTATAAGGAATTAAATTTACTTGCATCTTGGGGAATCTAACTAGCGTGCAATATCCAAATATTTGAAGGTAAAATGATTCCTCATATCCAATGTGTTGTGAAGAGAAATTTTGTGTTCAATGGTTGTATACAATTCATTGGGGTCAACCCACCTAGACATATCTCAAGAGAAAAGATTGATAAAAGTTACGATTTGGCTTATTTTGATGGAACTTGCCAAGGTGATCTACCAAATTATGTTGATGGAGGCATGATATTTTTCAAGGATAACCCGGATTGGATCATTGTACTGTTTGTGATCCATTTTGATGTTTTCATAGTGGAAAAAGTGGAGGAATCAACTCATATGTCCATTTTACCATCAGAACCCAATTTGGCAAAACGAGGTTTGAAACCTTCCGGGAGCATTTTGAGGCTTCAAACAACATTTGTTGGTGTAAAACATTGACGCTCTTACGCAACATCTTTTTTTCCTATTGTACACATGGCGTCCTTTCCAATAACACAAGAATCACATTAATCAAAGTCCATATGCGAAACTTATAACACTCAAAAGTTGACATTCCTGTTTTCACCACAATAATACGAGAGGATGCAATGTCAACCCCCATTATTCATGAAAAAGGAGCTAGCCACATGATTATGATGAAGAAGACTCTATAAGAGTCTATATTATAAGTTTTTTTAAGAGTTAAGCTACTCAAACCTAACCACTAGTAGGCTATCAGGTTGTGTGATAACTGGGCTGCTAGGAGGAAAAGGGGTTTCATTCTTTGAGTGAATTTGTTCCATAGATGGGAAAAGATAGCTAAGAGGAATAGGAGATAGAGCACATAGAGAGGATTTGTGCATTTTAATACCCCACGAGCCACAAGCTATATTTATTGGTACTCACAATATATTTCTATTCAGAGGAAGAGAATGAAATTACCTTACCTTCCAGTTGGGTTTTTCTCCCGAAAGGTTTTCCTAGGTCATATCATGTGCCAATTGTGTTTATGAGATTTTATTTCACTGTCCTCTATTTCTAGAGAAATTTCGAGGTCTAAAATGAACCTAAAAGAAATTTACAACCAAAATCAACTTTATAAGAACCAATAGCATTCAAGATGATGATGTCAACCATGGGGGATGATTCACCATTTTTGGAGTAAAAAAGTAAAAATATTAAAAAATAAAAAAGCCGTGTTTTCAACTCGTATTTTCAACTTATCTCCCTATAGTTTTACTCAAATTTCGAGCAGAGAGAACTCGTTGGATGAAAAATTTAATTCCTAATCCAAGTAGTACCCATGTTGCATACTTTCGATGGACCCTGCTACACAGAAAATGAGAAATACATGAAAAAATTGTTTGCAATCATGTTTTATCATGTATTTCTCATTTTTTGTGTAGTAGGGTCCATCGAAAGTATCTAAAATCGGTACTCCTTGGATGAAGAATTAAATTTTGCATCCAACGAGTGTTCTCGCTTAAAATTTGAGTAAAATCATAGAGAGATAAGTTGAAAATACAAGTTGAAAAAATAGTTTCTTCTTTTTTCCCTCTAAAATTTGATGATGTAATCTAATCTTATTTTATTATTTGCACTATTATTTTATGATATTTCTTGGTAGACCCATTTTAGACCTCAAAAATTTTCTAATGAACCTACAAAGCCAAAATCTAAAGATAAAGAAAACTGTAATGGTGTAGATTTTAGATTTTTAAGTATAGTTTTATCAAATATGTTGTGATGAATTGTCCAGTGAAATATCCACGACAATTTATGAATCAAATGTTCACCATGTAATTTGTTATAAAGTAAGAATAGGCGGAGGGACTAATAACTAGGTTGAGTTATTAACACTAAAGTTGGTATTTTCCTTTATAGTAGAGAATGGTACACAAAAGCTACAAATTTTTGGAGACTCTTAATCTTTGGTGAATTGGATGAATGGAACAACATCCTCAGGGAACTACATTCTTTAGCCAGTATTTGAAGAGATTCAATCTGCCTAACTTTCTTTAAATTTTTATCTTTTCAATTTGTGTAAAAATAATGGCAAAAGGAAGTTGATGACCTCTCAAAAGCTAGACTACTCTTGGACAAAGGAATTTGGATCATTCAGGAAAGAGCCTAACACTTTGTTAAGTATACTCATACCTCTTTCATCTAAACATAAGCTATTAAAATCCTTTGTATATTTACTATTTTGGCTGAAGTATTAAAGCATCTTTTAAATCTTTATGATTTATAATTTTTAAATTAAAATTAAAATCTAAACACACACATATATATAAAATTGAGAAATCAACAATATATTTGAAAATTACTACTATTGTCATCTTAATCTCCCTAAATATATACACTTACTCTCTTGATCTCTTGATATGCGATATATATGTAATGAGTTAATACATGTCATTAAATTTTATATACCAATATAGATCCATCTTAACCACAGATCTAGCAAAATATGAATAAAACATATATATATATATATAGAGAGAGAGAGAGAGAGAGAGAGAGAGAGAGAGAGAGAGAGCACTTGTATTGTTTATGTTGCATTTTGAATGTATAAAATAGAGCACAATTGCATAAAATAGTGAGACTACTTAAAATGTTCTAATTATAAAAAAAAAAAAAAGTATTTATTTGTTTTTATATGTATATATCACTGTTCTTTTTTAGTTTTTAAATATTTTATATGTCTGTAAAGTTGATATAAGATTATGTTTCTTCATATGGAGATAAAAATAATTTATTTATGGTTGAGAGTGAGAGCGAAATATTTTTACCACTTCTATGGACACCCAGAGTGAGATTATTAATGTTTTATTATATTTTTAATTAAACAATGTATATTCATTTTTTTATTATTATATCCAAGGTGAAATATTTATTTATGGTTGAGATTGAGTGAAATATTTTACCGTTGGCCACTAAGAGTGATATTATTGATGATTTATAATACTTTTAATTAAACAAACCAAACACATATATTCATTCTTATTGTTTACTATATCTAACGTTTTTTTAAATTACATATATATTTTAAAGGGACATATGTCAACTCCAAGTTGAAGGCGAATATACTTACACATCTCTATCATATTGGGTTGTAGAAAGAATCTCTTTGTTCAACGAGTGAAATTGGAGGAAAAAACTTGATCTTTTAGTTTTCATTATTTTCTTTTCCTTTAATATATTCACCATTGCCCATTAACAAACCAACAATGTAAGTATCTCATCTCTCATTAATAAAAATGTTTGGCATGTCATAACAAAAGGTGTTCCTTTAAGGGAATCTACTCTTAGAAAAGGGTTTAGAGATAGAGAGAGAGGGGTTGCATTTTGCACAAAAGCTATATTTATTTTAAATTAGATTTTATTTTACATATATATTAAATAAAAAATTTTTATATCTTTTTTATAATTTTATATTATCTATCATTTAAAGGAATTGATGGAGGCGAGGCGTACTCTATGGCTCCCATGAAGATAAAGTGTTCAAGTACTTACGGGTCTTAGTCATATGATAAATAATCAAGTAAAGATATATGGTCTCTACCAGGGAGTCTTGTTAGCCAAAAAACATTAGGTGGACACACATTTGGTTATGGGAGATTCTCTCCTAATCCTACATCATTTGGTCAAAGGCTCCCTCCCAAAGGAGAAATATATGGAAAACATCATGAAAAGAATAAGGAAAATTGTAAAAGTTATGTCATCCAAAGCATATTGGCATTTCTAAAATGCTTTAACAGAGAAGCAAACAAGTATGTTGAGGGATGTAAATAAAAAATAAGTGAATTAAAGATTAATGGCCATATCAAGCCTCCTATAATTATCTAGTGGCGGATGAAGTCCTTAATTTTTTTTAGTTAAATTGATTAATACCATAAAATATAGAAATGAAAAATTAGGGGGCCAAATGACTTCATGGTAACCCTGAGGAAACACATGCATGCAGACAAGTCGTCATGAAAGGTTTCATAATCAATTAGTAGCGTTGTGTGTTGTAAATTTTGTGTTTTATTAGGGCATTTTTGTAAGGTATTCACCTACAAAACCTCTCTTTTTGTTATTCATATATATTTTTCTCAGAAAAATCATATATTCCTATTGAAAAAGAAAAAACAATTGGAGAAATTTAATAAATTAAAATGCTTGATATATTTATTATAAACCAAAAACATAATATACAATATAAATACTCTTATATAATAATATAAATTAATATATATATATCGTACTATATATATAATATTAATATAATTTATTTTTTATAGGAAGTCTACCAGCGCGAATGAAATTACCGAACGGATCAAAAAGTGTTTACGAAATTTGGGGCAAAAAAATTACAAAAATCTTGTAAAGGTAGTTGTTTTGAACAATGATTTTGATGGTGTGTAACAATAGGTTCAGCACATCAAAAATGTTTAGACCCTAAAATTTTGAAAGTTTAACAACTATAACTTGGATTTCAAATGAATCCTTGCACATTTTTCACTCTAAATAAGCCGGAATTCCCACAACTTTTCGCTAAACAACCCTCATACCTCGTTTAAATTAACATCCTAACTATTTATAATTAATATAAAAATTTAATTTTAGTTTAATTATTTAATTTATTTATTCATAATTAATATTACAAATTTATTTAATGGAAATTGTATTCAATGAGGATAGCCCTATATTTGATAGCATTGGGCCAACTTTATGCAACTTGATCCTTCCCATCATGGAAAATGATGAATATTATCTTATTTCAAGATTCAATTTCAACTACAGTGATGCATTTGCTTTTCCCACAAAACAACCTGAGCAATGGGTAAGTAGTTAGGTTGGAAATTGGTCTTCCATGTTACCACGAGATGGACATGATGATATTAGTGGAATAATTATGAGATCCCAATTAAGTGATGAATCTGTTTGAAATTGGTCTTCCATGTTACCAAGAGATGGACATGATGATATCAACGGAATAGTGATGAATCTATCATTTTCCAAATAGTTGTGTTTGAAATTGGTCTTCCATGTTATCACGAGATGGACATGGTGATATCAATGGAATAATTATGGTGATGAATCTATGATTCTCCTTCTCATGATGTTAAAAATTGGAAAAGTTTTTCCCTTTTCGTTTTATCTTACATCATTTTTTTGGCGTTTACAAATTGAATAATAGAAAATTATTATTATTTTTTAATTATTAAAAATATTATATTAGTTTTGGATAGTTTAATTAGTGATGTTTTTAAAAATGAAGTGTTATGTATGAGAAAGTTTAAGATTCAATTTTTTTATTTATATGTGTTTATAGAAGGGTATATCTATACACTTAGAAGTTAGAGTGATAGTTATTGAAATTGACCTTATCATGTGAGTACAAGCCCAGCTCAGCTCAGTTGCTAATTTTCTCAAAAAAAAAAAATTATATTATTTTACGATATTTAATATCTTTAAATTAATGATACACAAAATTATGATAATTTTTTTCTTTTATAATTGATTGGGTTTAGTTATAAATGTTGGATGGAAAAGCAATTTGCCCATGTGTGAAGTTTCTTTTTTTTTAAGGTAAGATTTGTATTACTCAGAAATTGCTTTACATGTCAAACTAATTGTTTGTATTGGTCCATCACAGGGAAACCATACCGGTAATATAGTAAGAGAATTTTTGAAATAATATATTGTTTGAATTTTAAAATAAAGTTGTCTTGATAATATAGCATATGCCTATCTATTTTCCTAATGACATTAACAATAACTTGCATATCTAAGTTGGCATCCTTGTTGCTAATAAACAACAACACAAAAATAAAAGGAAATTTCATCTATTTGGATGGTAAGTCAACCTAAATTGTATTTGGATGGTCTTCCTCTTCTTCTAAAGTAGTGAACTCCAAATCCGTAATCTTCTTTGCTAAGGAGGATAGTCTATAATTAAGCTTGTTAGTCTATCCTTGCAGATCATCTATGCATAATATAATTTATTTATAAGTCTCTAAGCGAGTACAAGACTAGCTCAGTTGCCAATTTTCTCGAAAATATATATATATATATATATATATTTACGATATTTAATATTTTTAAATTAATGATACACAAATTTATGATAATTTTTTTCTTTTATAAATAGATTGGGTTTAGTTATAAATGTTGGATGGAAAAACAATTTGCCCCATGTGTGAGGTTTTGTTTTAATTTGTTTTGTTTATTATTTTTTTAGGTAGGATCTGTATTACTTAGAAATTGATTTACATGTCAAACTGATTGTTGGTATTGGTCCATCACAAGGGAAACTAGACGGTAATATAGTAAGAGAATTTTTGGGATAATATATTGTTTGAATTTAAAAATAAAGTTGTCTTGATATTATAGCATATGCATATCTACTTTCGTAATGACACTAACAATAACTTGCATATTCAAGTTGGCATCCTTGTTGCTAATAAACAACAACACAAAAATAAAATGTAATTCCGTCTATTTGGATGGTAAGTCAACCTAAATTGTATTTGGATGGTCCTCCTCTTCTTCTAAAGTAGTGAACTCCAAATCCGTAATTTTCTTTGCTAAGGAGGATAGTCTATAATTAAGCTTGTTAGTCTATCCTTGCAGATCATCTACGCATAATATAATTTCTTGATAAGTCTCTAAGCACTCCACCAAGACTTTCCCCATTATCATTTTTAATTGCCAACAAATGTTGCTAGTCTGCATGTAACTAGTGTTCTAAGTTGTGGTGCTTCTGGTATTTGGGATCCAGCCACCCACCTTAATCTCCACGTATACATTAGTAATGAATGTACACTTCAACCTAGCCTCTCGTTCAGGCTCTTGAATTTCAAATTTGATGGCAAGTAGAACAGAGTGGACATATATGGCAGCCAACCGCTTTGTGGCACAATAAGACCTGAAGTTGGAGGGGATATGATGGGGCCAGCCCATGTGGTCCCGCCATCAACGCGCTCCACTTGATGGTGTACCAACAAATAAATATATTAATCAAAATATTTTTTGGATATATGTCAATTGATTTCAATCTGCATTTAATTGAATGGGGTTACGGTGATTGTATGTTGGTTGTTTGTTTGGTGGACATCTGTCCCTCCTCGGAATTCTATGAACCCGCCTTGGTATAGGGTTTCACCACCTTCGTGCTCATTTGGTTATTCGTTGTTTCTCCCGGTCATTTTCTCTATGAACTCTCGACGACCTCTTGCAGCTTCACTGTGATGTTTTTGTTTTGGTTTGAGGCTTGTCCGCCTGGTTCTCTGAGCTACGTGCTCTTGGTGGCCTTCATGGCTTCAATGTGGTTTCCTTAGGTCAGTTCGTGGTTTTGTTTGTTGGGGTTCTTCGAGATGTATGCTCTTGGCAGTCTTCACGGCTTCAATGGTTCGGGACTCGACCTGGAAGTCTTTCGTTCACCTGGAAAATTGATGAAACCCTGGTAAGGTTTGTTTTCTTGTGGTCTTCTGCTTGTATGTCGATTGTGACTGTATTTTTGGTGTCTTCCTTAGTGGGTCTCCGCCTCTGCGCGTCCTTTTCTCGGTCTGTAGCCTGTGTTTTCACGAGTATTTACAGTTGGTTGATAGTCATATGGTTCTTGGTGACATTTCTCCAACGCTGGTTCGATTCCTCCACAAACTTGGCAGAATTATGGTGGCGATTTCCGTCGGTTCCTCCGCCAAATTACCTGGTAAGTTCCCTGTTCTATGCTGGATACTTGTACTCTTTTTCTATCTGGGTCTAACGTCTTCGGCTCCTCGTGAGCAGGAAGACAATTCAAAGGTATGGTTGCGGTCACGGCTTGTCTGTCAGGTAAACTAATTCTCTATATTTTATTTGTTCCTTCAATTTCCAGTTCCCCTGTGTTCCATTTCACAGTGACTAATCTTGTCTTGTTGTTTCCCTTCACGAGTAGAGCCACCCGAGGGTTTCGGCGCTTGGACACTCATCTATCCTGAATGAAACACGGGTAGTGTCATTCTGTTTGTTTGTTGTTTGATTGACCTTAGTGTTACGACTTGTGGGGTTGATATTTTTTTGCTGGCCTTGAGCCGCTGTCTGCATTTGGTTCTTCGAACGTTAAGCACCATCGTTGGGTTATGGTAATGAGTTGGGGACTTATGGGTTTTGGCTTCCTTTTGTAATTATTATGACTCCCATGTCTGTGAAATGGGTTCATTCCTTTGCTTTGAACATAATGTAAATGAACAATAAATTTTGATAACTGTATTTGTATTTCTATTGATTCAATGCTGGAATTGATTTGGGTTATATTTGTGAGTTCACATACCTGATTTTTAGAGAGTTTGTTCGCTCAACTGAACTTGCAATTTTTTACTTTGTATGGTTTGATTACATAAATGATTTCTTTTTTTATATCTGGTTATTTTGTTTGAGTCGCCTGTAGCTGGGCGCCGTTACTTCTCCTCCGAATTCGATTATCTCTCCTTTTGTTTTAGAACCTGTAGAAACACATTAACGATCTTCACATAATAATTTAATACAAATTATTACACAGTGTTTAGGACGTTGTAGGGATGAATGTGCACAAAAAAATTATATTTTCCTCTCTGTATTTCTTCTTCAGTCGAACCTCTCTATTGTGCTTTGTCTCTCTTTTTAATAGCATTGTTTACAAACTGTCCTAACTGCTGTTAGTTTGTTCAATTAGTTACATTAGTTATTCCTCATACGGAACTTTGCATGGTTATCCAGTACATTTTCTTTTCATGCTTTTACAACAGTAAATTAACTTCCTGGAAACAATGACTCTAACTAATTACTACTGCTCCTAATTACAATTTATTACATTAATCTTAGGCAACTTAATAAAAGAAAAGTAATAATAAAAAAAACAAGTATGCTATCCATTCAATGAATTAATTTCTCCATCCTCTTCAGAAACCATATCACCCACACTTTTGTCTTTGCCCTGTCATCCAGATGCTCCTGCATCAGGCTCCCAGGGTAAAATAAAATCATGGCTCCGTTCCATGAGCTCCTCCACCGAATAGCCAGCCTTCCGTATCTGCGCCGCGTCAAGCCACGAGCTGTCCTCCATTGGACGGTCTCTCTACTTGACGAGATATCGTAGATATTCCTTCTTATGTGTCTTCTTGGCTACCTGGGTAGTGAGAATCCCTTCAATCTCATGGGATTGAGCCGAAGGCATATGCCTCATCCAAGAACTGTCTCCAACTTGGGTGTCTCGTTCTGGTCGTACCACACTGTCTTCCTCTGCTTGGGCAGTATATGGGAACAGATCCGCCACATTGAAAATAGGTGATATGCCTATATCAGGTGGTAGTTGAATTTCATAGGCGTTGGATGAAAATTTATGCAAGATCTTGTAGGGACCAATTTTTTTAAATTTTAATTTATTATACGCGCCCTTAGGAAATCGTTCCTTGCGCAAGTGCGCAAGGACCTCATCTCCAACATTAAATAGTACTTCTCGTCGCCTTGAATCTTCTTGTTGCTTATATTTCTGTATGTTGTCCTGCAATTTTAATTTTACCTATTCATGTAGTTCGCTCATTGCTTCGGCAAAATCTTCTCCATCTGCGCTTCTCAACTCCAATTTTCCCAAATCTCGCAGTTCATGTATTCCCTGAGGATGCATGTCGTACAAGATTTGGAATGGGCTATGTCTGGTGCTACGATTGGGCGAATCGTTATAAGCGAATTTTGCCTAAGCGAGAGCACGATCCCATAACCGTGAATTTTCCCGAGTCAAACTCCGTAATAAATTTCCCAAACTCTTGTTCACCACTTCTGTTTTTCCATCAGTCTGCGGATGATACGCAGAGCTGAAATTCAATTGCGTGCCCAATTTTTTCCACAGGGTACGCCAAAAGTGTCCTGTGAATTTTGCATCCCTGTTAGAAACGATAGATCTAGGTAGGCCATGTAATCTAACAACCTTCGTGAAAAACAGGTGAGCTACGTACGTGGCATCACTAGTTTTCCGACAAGGAATAAATGAGCCATTTTTTAAAATCTATCTACCACCACCATCACTGAGTCATAACCCCGTTGCGTTCTAGGCAGTCCTAAGACAAAGTCAATGCTGACTGAGTCCCATGGCCTGCTCGGAATAGGTAGTGGCGTGTAAAGTCCAGTATTCTGATTGTGTCATTTCGCCAGTCGGCAGACTTTACACCTGTTCACATATCGTTGTACATCCCTGCGCATTCTGGGTCAGTAATAAAAGTGTCCGAGATGCTCCAAAGTTTTGTCTATGCCAAAATGACCGGCTAGACTACCACTATGTTTCTACCGTACAATATTTTCCCTCATCGAACTGTCCAGGATACATAACTTTCCACCTCTGAACAATAGTCCTTCCTACAAATTGTAGTCCAACCATGGACTTGTATTCCTCAACACAGGATTTTGGCAGGCTTCAAAGGCTTCCTTGAAGTCTATGTCGGTCTGGTGCAAATCCTTTAGATGTTCGAATCCCATCACCTGTATTCTGCTTTCCTGTAAGAGCAAAGCTCTTATGCTCAAGGCATCTGCCACTTTTTTGGCTTGCCCACTAATCTATTTTAACATGAAAGTGAAACTCTACAAGTATTCTACCCATTTGGCATGCTTATGGTTTAATTTGTGCTGCTGCATTACATATTATAACGCTAAATTATCATAAAATAATACAAATTCGTTGCCCAGCAGGTAGTGTCTCCAATGCTTTAAAGCTTGGACCACGGCATAAAACTCCTTGTCATATGAGGAGTATTTCCGCCTGATTTCATTTAATTTCTCACTAAAGAATGTCACCGGTCTATCTTCCTGACTGAGCATAGCGCCAATAGTTGTCCCACTTGCGTCACATCGAACCTGAAAAAGTTTGTTAAAGTCAGGCAGCCTCAAGATTGGCCTCTCTGTAATCTTTCGCTTCAAAAGCTGAAATTTGTCCTCTGCTGCTCTGGTCCAACAAAAAGGCTGACTAGCGTTTTTTAGGGTGTCTAGCATCGGCACTCAGATTTCACTGAAGTTCCTAATAAATTTCCAATAAAAACTTTCCAGTCCGTGAAAACTACGTACCTCAAATAAGCTCTTTGGTGATGGCCAATTTATGATTGCCGCAATCTTTTCTTGGTCCATCTTCAATTCATTTTCCATAATTACAAACCCCAAATAGACCAGTTCCTTCTGCAGGAAAGTACTTTTCTTTAAGTTTATCAGCAGTTTGTTCTGTTGTAACTTCTCTAGCACTCTTCGAACATGTTGAAGGTGTTTTCCTTTCGTTCTACTAAAAATCAAAATATCGTCAAGATAAACTATCACAAACTTGCCAATAAATTCTTTTAACATCTCATTCATCAATCTCATAAAAGTACTAGGAGCATTGCTCAATCCAAATGGCATGACTAGCCATTTGTACAGCTCTTCTTTAGCCTTGAAAGCTGTCTTCCACTCATCTCCTTCTCTAATCCTGATCTGATGATATCCACTCTTCAGATCAATTTTCGTGAAATAAGCTGCCCCGCTAAGACAATCCATCATGTCATCCATTCTGGGTAGGGGAAATCTGTACCGAATAGTGATTTTATTGATAGCTTGTGAATCCGTACACCTCTGTCATTCTCCACCCTTCTTGGGTGCGAGTACTGTTGGTACCACACAAGGGCTCAAACTTTCTCTGACCAGTCCCTTATCCAACAACTCTTGCACCTGTTTACGAATCTCTTCATTATCTTTTGGGCTCATTCTATATGCTGCCTTGTTTGGTAGGCTTGCTCCAAGTATGAAATCGATATGATGGCTAATGCTCCTCTTGGGAGGCAACTTATCTGGTAAATCGCCGACTACAATGTCCTTAAATTCTTCTAATAGCTCCCGAATCTCTATAGGCAATTCTGACTTTTCTGTGTTCAGCAACACTGTTTTTGTCCTCCTTACAATCGCATAATTCACCTCATTTTCCTCAATCTGCTTAACAAATTGTTTTCCTCCTATTAACATTGCTTTTGTTCCACTTGATTCTGCTACATCCTCCTCTTTGATGGGTACAAGCGTATGTTTGACTCCATCTTTCACAAATTTGTAACAATTCGTCTTCCCATCGTGCGTCACCTTCCGATCATACTGCCACGGTCTCCCTGGCAGTATATGGCATACGTCCATTGGCATAATATCGCAGACAACCTTGTCCTGGTATTTGCCAATGTGAAATTCAACCTCGCATTGTTCATCAACTAATAGTTGGTGGCCTTTCTGTAGCCATGACACCTTGTAAGGTGTGCGATGCTTAAGTCGCTTCAATCCCAGCTTTTCCACCATCTTGGTGGCAACTAAATTATCTGTGCTTCCGCTGTCTATGATCAATTTACAACACTTTCCATGTGATTTTAAAACTGTTTGGAATAGTGCCTTCTGTTGGGTCTGTTCAGCCATCTCCTTAGCTGGTTTCAACAACACTTTGTTCAAAACTAAAGCCTCTCCTGTTTCTGCCACATTTTCTACCTCTCGGGGCTGTGCTTCAGCTTCCTCAGGCTACGCAACAAATGCTCCCCTCTGGCCAACGTGCTCGACTTCCGGGCATTCGAAGGATCTGTACCCCCACTTATGGCACCTATAGCACTGGACATTAGTCCCCCTTTCGCGACCATTTCCTCTTCCCCGCTGATATGGCCGACCTCCTCTGGTGCTATCTCCCTTCTCTGTTGTCCCTGAAGCTCTGGAGTTGTTTCCTTCTTCGTTGTTAGTGGCAATTCTCCCTCTATCGTAGGATTGTCCTCGTCCTCTGCCATTTCCTCGTCCTCTCCTATTATTTTGTTTCCTGTTAATTCTTTCTGCAGCCTTTACAACACTCTGAAAGGCTTCTTCTATATTCCGTGGAGAGAGAATACTGATCTCATCTAGTATTTCCAGCCTCAAGCCATTCACGTATCTCGCTGTCTTCTCTGGAGTATCATCAGTATAACCAGCCCGCAAGTTTACACAATAAAAATCCTCTGTGTATTCCTTTACTGTCATACCTTTCTGCCTTAGATTTTGCACTCGTCGATAAAGTTTGACCTGATAGTGTTTAGGAAAAAATCTGCCCTTTAGTTTTGCCACCATCCTTGGCCACTTCCTTATTGGTAGCCTGTTCATCCTCTTCATGTCCGCTTGGACACTATCCCACCATAAAGCAGCGTGTCCTTTTAATTTGGTTGCAGCAAATCTAACTCTTTTGTCCTCACTGATCTCTTCGTTTTCAAAATACTTATCTAACTAACTTACCCAATCCAGTAGAACATCTGCGGATAGACTGCCATCATAGTTAGGAATTTCAGGTTTTTGCTACTAGCTAACAGTATCGATCTCAACAGTCTTAACTCCAGGGCTTCTTCCTCTAATCTGTTTGTAACAGTTACTGCCTCTTCTTCACTATCATCCCCAAGTTTTGGGTCTCTTCTCCTTCCTGCCTCCACTGCTTCTAAGCGAGCAGTAAGGACTCTCAACTCTTCCCTCAAGTCCTCGTCTGCTACTCTATGCACACCTCTTCCACATCCTCGTCTTTGAACGTCCATCTCTCTCTTTTTTTCAATTTCTTGCTCTAATACCACTTGATGGGGCCAGCCCACGTGGTCCCGCCGTCAACGCGCTCCACTTGATGGTGTACCAACAAATAAATATATTAATCAAAAGATTTTTTGGATATATGTCAATTGATTTCAATCTGCGTTTAATTGAATGGGGTTACGGTGATTGTACGTTGGTTGTTTGTTTGGTGGACATGTATCCCTCCTCGGAATTCTATGAACCCGCCTTGGTATAGGGTTTCACCACCTTCGCGCTCATTTGGTTATTCGTTGTTTCTCCCGGTCATCTGATCTGTGAGTTCTCGGCGACCTCTTGCAGCTTCACTGTGATGTTTTTGTTTTGGTTTGAGGCTTGTTCGCCTGGTTCTCTAAGCTACGTGCTCTTGGTGGCCTTCACGGCTTCAATGTGGTTTCCTTTGGTCTGTTCGTGGTTTTGTTTGTTGGGGTTCTTCGAGCTGTATGCTCTCGGCGGTCTTCACGGCTTCAATGGTTCGGGACTCGACACAGAAGTCTTTCGTTCACCTGGCAAATTGATGAAACCCTGGTAAGGTTTGTTTTCTTGTGGTCTTCTGCTTGTATGTCGACTGTGACTGTATTTTTGGTGTCTGCCTTAGTGGGTCTCCACCTCTGTGCATCCTTTTCTCAGTCCGTAGCCTATCCTTTCACGAGTATTTACAGTTGGTTGATAGTCATATGGTTCTTGGTGACATTTCTCTAGCGCTGGTTCGATTCCTCCACAAACTCGGCAGAATTATGGTGGCGATTTTCGTCAGTTCCTCCACTAACTTACCTGGTAAGTTCCCTGTTTTATGCTGGATACTTGTACTCTTTTTCTATCTGGGTCTAACATCTTCGGCTCCTCGTGAGCAGGAAGACAATTCGAAGGTATGGTTGCGGTCACAGCTTGTCTATCAGGTAAACTAATTCTCTATATTTTATTTGTTCCTTCAATTTCCAGTTCTCCTGTATTCCGTTTCACAGTGACTAATCTCGTCTTGTTGTTTCCCTTCGCAGGTAGAGCCACCTGAGGGTTTCGGTGCTTGGACACTCAGCTATCCCGAATGAAACACGGGTAGTGTCGTTCTGTTCGTTTGTTGTTTGCTTGACCTTAGTGTTACGACTTGTATGGTTCATATTTTTTGCTGGCCTTGAGCCGCTGTCTGTATTTGGTTCTTCGGTCGTTAAGCACCGTCGTTGGGTTATGGTAATGAGTTGGGGACTATGGGTTTTGTCTTCCATTTGTAATTATTATGATTCCCATGTCTGTGAACTGGGTTTATTCCTTTGCTTTGAACAGAATGTAAATGAACAATAAATTTTGATAACTGTATTTGTATTTCTATGAATTCATTGCTGGAATTGATTTGGGTTATATTTGCGAGTTCGCATACCTGATGTTTACAGAGTTTGTTCGCTCAACTGGACTTGCAATTTCTGACTTTGTATGGTTTGATTACATAAATGATTTCTTTTTTTATATCTGGTTATTTTATTTGAGTCGCCTGTAGCTGGGCACCGTTACTTCTCCTCCGAATTCGATTATCTCTCTTTTTGGTTTAGAACCTGTAGCAATGCATTAACAATCTTCACATAATAATTTAATACAAATTATTACACAATGTTTAGGACATTGTAGGGATGAATGTGCACAGAAAAATTATATTTTCCTCTCTGTATTTCTTCTTCAGTCGAACCTCTCTATTGTACTTTGTCTCTCTTTTTAATAGCATTGTTTACAAACTGTCCTAACTGCTGTTAGTTTGTTCAATTGGTTACATCAGTTATTCCTCATACGAAACTTTTCATGGTTATCCAATACATTTTATTTTCATGCTTTTACAATAGTAAATTAACTGCCTGGAAACAATGACTCTAACTAATTACCACTGCTCCTAATTACAATTTATTACATTAATCTTAGGCAACTTAATAAAAGAAAAGTAATAAAAAAAAAAAAAACAAGTATGCTATCCATTCAGTGAATTAATTTCTTCGTCCTGTTCAAAAACCATATCACCCTCACTTTTGTCTTTGCCCTCTCAGCCAAATGCTCCTGCATCAGGCTCCCGGGGTAAAAGAAAATCATGGCTTTGTTCCATGAGCTCCTCCACTGAATAGCCAGCCTTCAGTATCTGCGCCACGTCGAGCCGCGAGTTGTCCTCCATTGGACAGTCTCTCCACTTGACGAGATATCGTAGATATTCCTTCTTACGTGTCTTCTTGGCTACCTGGGTACTGAGAATCCCTTCAATCTCATGGGATTGAGCCGAAGACATATGCCTCATCCAAGAACTGTCTCCAACTTGGGTGTCCCGTTCTCGCCGTACCACATTGTCTTCCTCTGCTTGGGCAGTATATGGGAACAGATTCGCCACATTGAAAATAGGTGGTATGCCTATATCAGGTGGCAGTTGAATTTCGTAGGCGTTTGCTGAAAATTTACGCAAGATCTTACAGGGACCAATTTTTTTTAATTTTAATTTATTATACGTGCCCTTAGGAAATCGTTCCTTGCGCAAGTGCGCGAGGACCTCATCTCCAACATTAAATTGTACTTCTCTTAGCCTTGAATCTGCTTGTTGCTTATGTTTATGTACGCTGTCCTGCAATTTTAATTTTACCTGTTCATGTAGTTCGCTCATTGCTTCGGCAAAATCTTCTCCATCTGCGCTTCTTCACTCCAATTTTCCCAAATCTCGCAGTTCATGTATTCCCCAAGGATGCATGCCATACAATATTTGGAATGGGCTATGTCCGGTGCTACGATTGGGCGAATCGTTATAAACGAATTCTACCTGAGTGAGAGCACGATCCCATAACCGTGAATTTTCCCCAGTCAAACTCCGTAATAAATTTCCCAAACTCCCGTTCACCACTTCTGTTTTTCCATCAGTCTGTGGATGATACGCAGAGCTGATATTCAATTGCGTGCCCAATTTTTTCCACAGGGTGCGCCAAAAGTGTCCTGTGAATTTTACATCCCTGTTAGAAACGATAGATCTGGGTAGGCCATGTAATCTAACAACCTCCGTGAAAAACAGGTGAGCTACGTACGTGGCATCACTATTTTTCCGGCAAGGAATAAAATGAGCCATTTTTTAAAATCTATCTACCACCACCAACATTGATTCATACCCCCACTACGTTCTAGGCAGTCCTAAGACAAACTCAATGCTGACTGAGTCCCATGGCCTGCTCGGAATAGGTAGTGGCGTGTAAAGTCCAGTATTCTGACTGTGTCCTTTCGCTAGTCGGTAGACTTTACACCTGTTCACATATCGTTGTACATCCCTGCGCATTCTGGGCCAGTAATAAAAGTGTCCGAGCTGCTCCAAAGTTTTGTCTATGCCAAAATGACCGGCTAGACTACCACTATGTTTCTCCCGTACAATATTTTCCCTCATCGAACAGTCCAGGATACATAATTGTCCACCTCTGAACAATAGTCCTTCCTGCAAATTGTAGTCCAACCATGGACTTATATTCCTCAACACAGGATTTTGGCAGGCTTCAAAGGCTTCCTTGAAGTCTGTGTCGATCTGGTACAAATCCTTTAGATGTTTGAATCCCATCACCTGTATTTTTCTTTCCTGTAAGAGAAAATCTCTTCTGCTCAAGGCATCTGCCACTTTATTGGCTTGCCCACTAATGCGTTTTAACACGAAAGTGAAACTCTGCAAGTATTCTACCCATTTGGCGTGCTTATGGTTTAATTTGTGCTGTTGCATTACATATTGTAACGCTGAATTATCAGAAAATAATACAAATTCATTGCCCAGCAACTAGTGTCTCCAATGCTTTAAAGCTTGGACCACGACATAAAATTCCTTGTCATACGACAAGTACTTCTGCTTGCTTTCATTTAATTTCTCACTAAAGAATGCCACCGGTCTATCTTCCTGACTGAGCATAGCGCCAATAGTTGTCCCACTTGCGTCACATCCAACCTGAAAAAGTTTGTTAAAGTTAGGCAGCCTCAAGATTGGCCTCTCTGTAATCTTCCGCTTCAAAAGCTGAAATTTGTCCTCTGCTGCTCTGGTCCAACAAAAAGGCTGACTAGCGTTTTTTAGGGTGTCTAGCATCGGCACTCAGATTTCACTGAAGTTCCTAATAAATTTCCAATAAAAACTTTCTAGTCCGTGAAAACTACGTACCTCAAATAAGCTCTTTGGTGACGGCCAATTTATGATTGCCGCAATCTTTTCTTGGTCCATCTTCAATTCATTTTCCGCAATTACAAACCCCAAATAGACCAGTTCCTTCTGCAGGAAAGTACTTTTCTTTAAGTTTATCAGCAGTTTGTTCTGTTGTAACTTCTCTAGCACTCTTCGAACATGTTGAAGGTGTTTTCCTTTCGTTCTACTAAAAATCAAAATATCGTCAAGATAAACTATCACAAACTTGCCAATAAATTCTTTTAACATCTCATTCATCAATCTCATAAAAGTACTAGGAGCATTTCTCAATCCAAATGGCATGACTAGCCATTTGTACAGCCCTTCATTAGCCTTGAAAGCTGTCTTCCACTCATCTCCTTCTCTAATCTTGATTTGATGATATCCACTCTTCAGATCAATTTTCGTGAAATACGCTGCCCCGCTAAGACAATCTATTATGGGTAGGGGAAATTTGTACCAAATAGTGATTTTATTGATAGCTTGTGAATCTGTACACATCCACCATTCTCCACCCTTCTTGGGTGCGAGTACTATTGGTACCACACAAGGGCTCAAACTTTCTCTGACCAGTCCCTTATCCAGCAACTCTTGCACCTGTTTACGAATCTCTTCATTATCTTTTGGGCTCATTCTATATGCTGCCTTGTTTGGTAGGCTTGCTCCAGGTATGAAATTGATATGATGGCTAATGCTCCTCTTGGGAGGTAACTTATCTGGTAAATCGTCGACTACAATGTCCTTAAATTCTTCTAACAGTGCCGGAATCTCTGTAGGCAATTCTGACTTTTCTGTGTTCAACAACATTATTTTTGTCCTCCTTACAATCGCATAATTCACCTCGTTTTCCTCAATCTACTTAACAAACTGTTTTCCTCCTATTAACAATGCTTTTGTTCCACTTGATTCTGCTACATCCTCCTCTTTGATGGGTACAAGCGTATGTTTGACTCCATCTTTCACAAATTTGTAACAATTCGTCTTCCCATTGTGCGTCACCTTCTGATCATACTGCCAGGTCGCCCTAGCAGTATATGGCATACGTCCATTGGCATAATATCTTCTTTTTTTATCTATTAGACTAACCTAACTACCCACGGGGGACTTGAACCGGTGACCTATCGCAAGTAGTGCCTTAACAGCGCACCCATTCACCGTCAATCCAAAGCCTCGTGGGCATCCATTGGCATAATATCGCAAACAACCTTGTCCTGGTATTTGCCAATGTGAAATTCAACCTTGCATTGTTCATCAACTAATAGTTGGTGGCCTTTCTGTAGCCATGACACCTTGTAAGGTGTGGGATGCTTAAGTCGCTTAAATCCCAACTTTTCCACCATCTCGGTGGAAACTAAATTATCTGTACTTCCGTTGTCTATGATCAATTTACAACACTTCCCATGTGATTTGCAAAATGTTCGAAACAGTGCCTTCCGTTGGGTCCGTTCAGCCATCTCCTTGGCTAGTTTCAACAATACTTTGTTCAAAACTAAAGCCTCTCCTGTTTCTGCCACATTTTATACCTCTCGGGGCTATGCTTCAGCTTCCTCAGGTTGCGCAACAAATGCTCCCCTCTGGCCAGCGTGCTTGGCTTCCGGGCATTCGAAGGATCTCTGCCCCCACTTATGGCACCTGTAGCACTGGACATTAGTCCCCCTTCTGCGACCATTTCCTCTTCCCCGCTTATATGGCCGACCTCCTCTGGTGCTATCTCCCTTCTCTGCTATCCCTGAAGCTCTGTAGCTACTGCCTTCTTCGCTGTTAGTGGCAATTCTCCCTCTGTCGTAGGATTGTCCTCATCCTCTGCCATTTCCTCATTCTCTCCTATATAGCACTTTGAAAGTCTTCTTCTATATTCCGTGGAGAGAGAATACTGATCTCATCTAGTATTTCCAGCCTCAAGCCATTCACGTATCTCGTTGTCTTATCTGGAGTATCATCAGTATAACCAGCCTACAAGTTTACATGATAAAACTCCTCTGTGTATTCCTTTACTGTCATACCTTTCTGCCTTAAATTTTGCACTCGTCGATAAAGTTTGACCTAATAGTCTTTAGGCAAAAATCTGTCCTTCAGTTTTGCCACCATCCTTGGCCACTTCCTTATTGGTAGCTTGTTCATCCTCTTCCTGTCCGCTTGAACACTATCCCACCATAAAGCAGTGTGTCCTTTTAATTTGGTTGCAGCAAATCTAACTCTTTTGTCCTCATTGATCTCTTCGTTTTCAAAATACTTATCTAACTCACTTACCCAATCCAGCAGAACATCTGCGGATAGACTGTCATCATAGTTAGGAATTTCAGGTTTGGGTTTGCTACTAGCTAACAGTACCGATCTCAACAGTCTTAACTCCGGGGCTTCTTCCTATGATCCGTCCGTAGCAGTTACTGCCTCTTCTTCACTATCATCCCCAATTTTTGGGTCTCTTCTCCTTCCTACCTCCACTGCTTCTAAGCGAGCAGTAAGGACTCTCAACTCTTCCCTCAAGCCCTCGTCTACTACTCTGCGCACACCTCTTCCACGTCCTCGTCTTTGAATGTCCATCTCTCTCTTTTTTTCAATTTCTTGCTCCGATACCACTTGATGGGGCCAGCCCACGTGGTCTCGCTGTCAACGCGCTCCACTTGATGGTGTACCAACAAATAAATATATTAATCAAAAGATTTTTTGGATATATGTCAATTGATTTCAATCTGAGTTTAATTGAATGGGGTTACGGTGATTGTATGTTGGTTGTTTGTTTTGTGGACATGTATCCCTCCTCAGAATTCTATGAACCCGCCTTGGTATAGGTTTTCACCACATTCGCACTCATTTGGTTATTCGTTGTTTCTCCCGGTCATTTGATCTGTGAGCTCTCGGCGATGTCTTGCAGCTTCACTGTGATGTTTTTTTTTTTGGTTTGAGGCTTGTCTGCCTGGTTCCTTGAGCTACTTGCTCCTGGTGGCCTTCACGGCTTCAATGTGGTTTGCTTTGGTCTGTTCATGGTTTTGTTTGTTGGGGTTCTTCGAGCCGTATACTCTCGGCGGTCTTCACGGCTTCAATGGTTCGGGACTCGACCTGGAAGTCTTTCGTTCACCTGGAAAATTGATGAAACCCTGGTAAGGTTTGTTTTCTTGTGGTCTTCTGCTTGTATGTCGACTATGACTGTATTTTTGGTATCTGCCTTAGTGGGTCTCCGCCTCTGTGCGTCCTTTTCTCGGTCCGTAGATTGTGTTTTCATGAGTATTTACAGTTGGTTGATAGTCATATGGTTCTTGGTGACATTTCTCCAGCGCTGGTTCGATTCCTCCACAAACTCGGCAGAATTATGGTGGCGATTTCTGTCGGTTCCTCTGCCAACTTACCTGGTAAGTTCCCTATTCTATGTTGGATACTTGTACTATTTTTCTATCTGGGTCTAACGTCTTCAGCTCCTCGTGAGCAGGAAGACAATTCGAAGGTATGGTTGCAGTCACGACTTGTCTGTCAGGTAAGCTAATTCTCTGTATTTTATTTGTTCCTTCAATTTCCAGTTCCTCTGTACTCCGTTTGACAGTGACTAATCTCGTCTTGTTGTTTCCCTTCGCAGGTAGAGCCACCCGAGGGTTTCGGCGCTTGGACACTCAGCTATCCCAAATGAAACACGGGTAGTGTTGTTTTGTTCGTTTGTTGTTTGCTTGACCTTAGTGTTGCGACTTGTAGGGTTGATATTTTTTTGCTGGCCTTGAGCCGCTGACTGTATTTGGTTCTTCGGTCGTTAAGCACCGTCGTTGGGTTATGGTAATGAGTTGGGGACTTATGGGTTTTGGCTTCCGTTTGTAATTATTATGATTCCCATGTCTGTGAACTGGGTTCATTCCTTTGCTTTGAACAGAATGTAAATGAACAATAAATTTTGATAACTGTATTTGTATTTCTATGAATTCAATGCTAGAATTGATTTGGGTTATATTTGTGAGTTCGCATACCTGATGTTTACAAAGTTTGTTCACTCAACTGGACTTGCAATTTCTGACTTTGTATGGTTTGATTACATAAATGATTTCTTTTTTTATATCTGGTTATTTTGTTTGAGTCGCCTGTAGTTGGGCGTCGTTACTTCTCCTCCGAATTCGATTATCTCTCCTTTTGTTTTAGAACCTGTAGCAACGCATTTACAATCTTCACATAATAATTTAATACAATTTATTACACAGTGTTTAGGACGTTGTAGGGATGAATGTGCATAGAAAAAATTATATTTTCCTCTCTGTATTTCGTCTTCAGTCGAACCTCTCTATTGTGCTTTGTCTCTCTTTTTAATAGCACTGTTTACAAACTGCCCTAATTGTTGTTAGTTTTTTCAATTGGTTACATCAGTTATTCCTCATACGGAACTTTGCATGGTTATCCAGTACATTTTCTTTTCATGCTTTTACAACAGTAAATTAACTGTCTGGAAACAATGACTCTAACTAATTACTACTGCTCCTAATTACAATTTATTACATTAATCTTAGGCAGCTTAATAAAAGAAAAGTAATAAATAAAAAAAAACAAGTATGCTATCCATTCAGTGAATTAATTTCTCTGTTCTCTTCAGAAACCATATCACCCTCACTTTTGTCTTTGCCCTGTCAGCCAGATGCTCCTGCATCAGGATAGAAGTTGATTTCCCTTCCCTACAAGTATCAAGATCAATTGGCTTGGACGGGGTGAGAGGTGACAAAGAAATGAAAAGAAAATCACAAAAAAGAACAAGAAGGGGCCAGCTCATCAGGGGGAGAAAGAAAGTATCCAAAACCATGGATCAAGGGAATTATAATAGTGGGACCAAGTAGGCTCAACAATAGAAGTGTTAGAAGATTCAGAAGAGGAGATTCCTTAAAAAAAATGTTGTTGACCTAAATCATAAGGGTGCCCCCCCTCCCCCCAATAAAATAGGGAAACACAGAGGGGAAAGCTGAAAAACCCTCACACAATGAGGTAGTATAGAGTAGAGATAAATAATATAGAAACACTTGCAAAGGTTAAGTGCTCCAACCCAATAAACTAGGTTGAGACCACTAAATTTAAGTGAAAAGATAGAGAAAAAAACACATGAAAAGAAGGAAATGATGGAGATTGAACCTACTCACCAATGCATTGAAACCAAATCTCCCTTATATTTGTCCATTAGTTAACTTCACAAGCTAAGTGCTTATGCTATATTGAGAACCCACTAGGAGATTAACCCATGAGTAGAATTGCACCAAGAAAGCCCAATCCCAAATGCTTTCTCCAGAGAACATAGAGAGGAAATAGTAACATGGAACTAGAAGGAGAATATTATGTTGCTTAAGCTAGCATAGTCACCAAAATAGACTCTCACAAATCCAACTACCCAAAATCCAAGTGGAATGCCAACATATCTCCAACCTTTAGCACATCCACTTCTTGTATTGTTCCCATGAAATGTCATGGGGGAGGCACAATGTCGTTGCAACCTACCCTATGTGTCCAACCTATATCACAACCTTTTTTGAAACCATTCTTGTTGATCTATGGCGCCACACTTAGTCATTATAACAATCAATTTCCAAATGGAGGCTGTCTTAAAATGTTAGCCACCCCATATGTTATTTTTCTCTTGATGTCAATCAATGCCCATTATGTTTTCCCACCATTGGGCCCATGTGGGATGATGTCAATCAAACCTATATACCCCTTGAAATAGTATTATGCCCCCAAATAGCTTACACCCTCAACCCCTCCCATGGAATGTAACAAAATAATATTTATTCTTAGATAAATATAATATTATAACAGAAATATAACAAGTAATATCAAATAAACATAGAAGACCACCTTTCAAAAGAAGGCCTAGATATGGACCAAGGCTTGTGGAGTGTAAAAGAGTAGAACAATGGGCAAGCTTATGAGTTCTTTCACAGACCACATTGGGAAAATCATTTCAGAACAAAATTAGCATAAACCCACAAGCATCAAAGAAAAGCTATCTATTTTGAGTTTTTTTCTGCTACTATGTGTATTGAAAGTTGTCCTCTCATGTTGGGCATAATAGTTGTGCTCCCCATTGTGGTTGTGATTAACAATACTTGCTTTTTATTATGTTTTAAAGTGCTTTTTAATGTCTGGGAAAACTAGTTATAGGAGTTTTTTCTTTCCATGATCTCATACAACTAATTATTTTGTTTTTTGACAAAGAATACACACAGGATGTATATATGCATAATGTAACTTTCAATCATCTTAGGAATGAAATTACAATTTTTTTCTCTGTACACACACACACACACACATATATAGATATAGTCGGTCTTCCTCTCAACAGAAGGGCTAGTTTTAGGGTGTTAATACCATACCAACCCACAGGTATACTCACTTAAGGGTTCACAAGGCTTAAAGTCAATACTCACTTAAGAGATCACAAAGCTTGAAGCTAATACAACAATATTCATAGGCACGAATCTATTACACAATATTTATCAGAAAAGTATAGTCCATCATGTCACTAACAAGAATTTGAAATTCGATGAGTAAGAAAACAACTATTATGCCAACAACCTAAAATAACTCCAATTAACATACATATAATTGATCAAAATATTATATTATTATATTTAATTTTTATATTTTATTATAATTATCATTATAAAATAACAAATACTTTCCTATTTTATAGTATATAGATATATATTTCAAAATTTAATTATACATATATAGTCATTATGCAAAAATTAATGATGTGAATATAATCATACATATAAATCAAATTAATAATCATTATATTAACAAATTTCAAAGGTTGATTGTGCATCTGTAATCATACGATGTAATTGATGATATTATATATCATCAAGCATGTTATATGATTACATATGGCATAATCAACTTTTGAAATTCGCTAGCACACTAATTGTAAATTGCAATTAAATGGTATTATGCTATGTTTGAATTTGATGAATTGTCGTTTGAGTCATGGATCATTGAAATTTAAGGAAATTTTCGTTCATACAATTTCAATGAGATAATTGGAATTGGGGCAATTCAAATGTTATTTATTGTACTTTTCAATGGAATGTCAAAGTGAATTAAGGGTGCATATGTGGACGAGGTTAAGATATTTTGTTATTTTTACCATCATAGGAAAGGGGTTATCAATTCATGACTAAGTAGGAACAGAACACCAAATCAAAGGGTTAGTTAGCCTTAGGCTTGAATCACTTAAAGCTCTAAATACTAACTTAGAGGTGCCTTTTGAGATGAAATTAGGAGAGGCATAGTTGTGAAACGAGAGACGGTGGTTTTAGAAAAATCACACCAGTTCCTTCAAATTCAGTATTGGGTAACACTATATCCACTTTTACTTTGTTTTATATTACATATAAAATTTATTATTCAAAAGTTATTTTCTATATCATTTTTTGATATGTGACTATTCCCCATATCTTTATTTTGATTAGTCTTCTTAATGTGTAACATCTATGTAATATTTCATGCTTTCTAAAAAGTTCTTAAAATTAGAAGTTTTTTTAGTTATGTTGTGGTAGATACTATATGTAATGAATAATATAGAAAGCAGTGGAAACTATACACACTCTTTCCGTGGAGTAGTGAGCACCTTGAAGAGACATATAGCTTGTCACATCAGTGTGGTAGATCCTTGGTTTGATACACCATGCCCAAGGAGCTTCGAGTCTTCATCTCTAGCAAAAATCTCTTGCTTAGTTGCAATCCCAACTTTAAATATAACCCCATATATCCTCCCTTTGGCCATCCTTGTGTGATCTTTATGGATGACCTTGAAAAATTCATGGATAATGAACTTTGGCACCATTGCTAGAGGATGGAATGTTTGCTAAATAGGTCATGCTTAGAGGTTGTGAACCTCTTCATCATCATTGTTATTATCCCACCATTCATTCTAATTACACTAAGTTGTTTCCCACTTGATTCTAGTATCCTTTAGATTGCATAGTTAAGTAAAACCTACTCTTGCTTTATGTAGAGAATATACAAAAATATTTTCAATGATTGTAAATATTGTTTCAATTTGGAAGGTTGAGAAAAAAAGTGTGGTTCAACAACTATGGATCCATGGATTACTCCTTCAAGAAA
>APFE030774786.1:55975-97476 GCA_000404065.3 Pinus taeda
ACCATCCGGACACTCTTTGCACTAGCAGCTCAGAACGGTTGGAAAGTCCATCAAATGGATGTAAAAATTGCTTTCCTAAATGGAGATCTAAAAGAGAATGTTTTTATGTCTTAGCCTGAAGGATTTGCTGTGAAAGGACATGAACATAAAGTATGCAAACTTGTGAAGTCCTTGTATGGCCTCAAACAAGCACCACGAGCCTGGTATGAAAAACTAACTGATCATCTTCTGAAACTTAACTTCAATCATTTTGATCTTGATGATGCAACTTTATTTGTCAAGAAAGTTGGCAAAACAGTTGTATATCTTGTGGTATATGTAGATGATCTTTTAATGACAGAGAACAATGAAAGCTACATTGCATCCATAAAGAAGGAATTGGGGAAAAGTTTTGAAATGACTGATTTGGGCTATGTTCATTACTATCTTGGCATTGAAGTAACCCAACATCCAAAGTCCATATTTCTTTCTCAAAAGAAATACATTGGAGATTCGTTGAACATGTTTGGCATGACAGAGTGCAATCCTCTCACTACTCCAATGGAAAAAACTTAAAGCTCACATCTATTGAAGGAAAGGAATTTGAGGATGCAACAAAGTATAGACAGCTTGTAGGAAGTCTCAACTACCTAACTACTACCAAACCAGACATTTCGTTTGTTGTTAGAATCCTCTCCAGGTTTATGCAAAAGCCTTGTGAGGGACATTGGTCTGCTGCAAAAAGAGTTCTACGGTACTTGAAGGGAACTCAAGACCTTGGAATCAAGTATACACAGGTAGACGACTTCAGCTTGATTGGATACTCTGATTCAGACTTCGATGGAGACAAAGAAACTGGAGTATCTACTTCAGGATATGCTATGAGTCTTGGATCAGGAGCTGTCTCTTGGAGATCACGCAAACAATCAGTTCCAGCAGATTCCACAACAGAAGCAGAATACGTGGCAGCAGCTGAAGCAACGAAAGAAATTGTGTGGCTCAGAAAAATTCTTGAAGATTTGCAGGTAAAACAAGTACAATCAACTCCACTCATGATTGACAACACCTCTGCAATAAAGTTTGCCAAGAACCCAAAGTTCCATGATCGTACAAAGCACATCAATACTAAATATCATCTGATCCGACATCATGTTGAGGCCAAAACAATCCATCTCCGTCATTGTTCCACAAATGAGCAAATTGCAGACATCTTCACCAAAGCGCTTGGAAGAGAAAAGCCTGAAAGATTCAGAACGATGCTTGTACTCACCAACATCCCTTCAGATTAAGGGGGAGAATGTTGACACCTAATCCTCAGCGATTGGGAGAATTGAATGTGAACAGTCATCAAGAAGATGAACTGAACGATCACATTCATGTATATAATAGATAGTTGCCTAATGGAATAAATGAATCAGTTTTTCTGGAGTTACTCTTGGCCTGACAGTAACTCCAATTCATAAGCATTTGTAGAAAACTTGTGAAGTATCTTGCATGCACCTATATTCTTCATCTTAAGTTTATTATACTCCCCTCTTGGAAAACTCTCCTTTCTCAGGTGAGCTAAGACCATGTCTTTTACCTCAAAGTTCAATTCTCCTCTTTTTAAATCTACTTTCTTGCTTGTATTTGAAGTTTCTAACTTGTAACCTCTGCTTAACTTGCTCATGTAACTCACTCATTTCTGCCAGACAATCTTCTCCTTCAACACTTGTTTGTTCCAATATGCCCAATCTCACAGTTCACAAACTCCCCTAAGATGTATTCCATACAAAATCTGAAATGGAATTTTCCCTGTGGTCCTATTTGGAAAATCATTATATGCAAACTCTGCTTGAGCTAATACACGATCCCACTACTTGGGATGATCACCCACAAAGCTTCTCAATATGTTCTCAGGACTTCTATTCACCACTCTGGTCTATCCATCTGACTGTGGATGATAGGTTGAGTTGAAGTTTAACTTGGTCCCAAGTTTCTTCCACAAGGTTCTCCAAAAATGCCCTGCAAACCTTGTGTCCTTATCAGAAATTATACTATTTGACAAACCATGTAATTGAACAATCTCATTGAAAAACAAGTTAGCCACATGTGTAGCGTCATTAGTCTTTTAACATGAAATAAACTGAGCCATCTTTGTAAATGTGTCCAAAACTACAAGTATTGAGTCATTACCTCGTTGCGTCTTTGATAAACCCAAAATAAAATGCATACTCACTGAGTCCCATGGTCTGTTGGGAGTGGGTAAAGGAGTATATAATCTAACATTTTGGCTCCTTCCTTTTTCATGTTGACACACCCTGCACCTACTCCCATATTTCTACACATCCGCTCTCATCTTTGGCCAAAAATAAAAATGGTCCAGCTGCCCAAGTGTCTTATCAACATTAAAATGTCCTGTCAACCCTCCATTGTTCTTTTCCTATATCAAATTCTCTCTCGTAGAACAGTTGGGAATACACAATCCGTTGTTCTTGAATAGCAAACCATCCCGCAACATGAACTCTTTCCATGGGTTGCTATCTATGTTTACAAGATTCTTTCATGCATCAAAATCTTCTTGAAAATAAACATCAACTTCATACAAATCCTTCAAATGGTTAAAGCCTAAGACATTCACTTGACTCTCTTGCATGATCAAACTTCTCCTTGTTAAAGCATCAACTACGTTGTTTGCTTGTCCACTTATATGCTTCAGAATAAAGGTGAAACTCTGCAAAAATTCAACCCACTTGGCGTGCTTATGGTTCAACTTGTGTTGCTGCATTATATATTGTAATGAAAAATTATCAAAGAGCAAAATAAACTCCTTGGGCATTAAATAGTGCCTCCAATGATTCAAAGTTTGAATCACAACATAGAACTCTTTGTCATAAGAAGAGTATTTTTGTTTTGATTAACTTAACTTCTTGCTAAATATGCAACATGTTTATCTTCTTAGCTTAGTACAACTTCAATAGTTGTACCATTATCATCTCAGCTTACTTGGAAAATTTGATTGAATTCAAGTAACTTCAACCTTGGTTTCTCGATGATCTTCTTCCCCAATAGCTAGAAACTTTTCTCTGTTGTTGTTGTCCAACAAAATGGTTGTCTGTCCTTCTTGATTATATCTATGATAGGTGTGCAAATACAATTGAAGTTCTTGATAAACTTCTGATAGAAGCTAGCTAAGCCATGAAAGCTTCTAACTTCAAAAATGCTCTTAGGTGAAGGCCAATTCACAATTGCCTCTATTTTCTCCAGATCCATTTTCAGTCCATCTTTGGAAATGACAAAACCTAAGTATACTAACTCAGGTTTCACAAAAGAACATTTCTTCAGGTTAATTAACAACTTTTCTTGTTGCAATCTTTCTAGAACATATCTCGCATGTCTTAGGTGCTCTTCTTTAGTTTGACTGAAAATTAAAATATCATATAAGTAAACAATGACAAAATTACCAATGAACTCCTTCAAAACTTCATTCATCAACCACATGAATGTACTGGGTGCATTTGTCAGTGCAAATGGCATGACAAACCATTCGTACAATTTGGCATTGGTCTTGAAAGATGTCTTCCACCCATGCCCTTCTCTAATCCAAATTTGATGGTAACCACTTTTCAATTCAATCTTTGAAAAGTAAGTTTCTCCACTAAAAAAAATCCATCATATCATCCATCCTGGAAATGGAAATCTATATCTAATTGTGATATTGTTGATTTCTCTGGAATCTGTACACATCCTCCACTCTCCATCCTTTTTTGGACTTAATACGAGAGGCATAGCACATGGACTCAATCTCTCTCTTATCAACCCTTTGTCCAACAACTCTTGAACCCATTTTCTTATTTCTTCATTTTCCTTGGGTGGCATTCGATATGTAACCTTATTTGGAAGGCTTGCTCATGGTATCAAATCTATGTGGTGATTGATGCTTCTTTTGGGTGGAAACTTGCTTGGAAAATCATATACTACAATATCATTAAATTCATGCAACATTTCCTAGATTTCAATAGGTAAATCTGCAATTTTTGTGTGCGGAAGTATTACCTTCAGTTTGAAGATTATCGTGTAGATGACTTCCTCTTTCTCCATTTGCTCCAAAAATTATTTACCACTCAACAACAATGCTTTGGGGATGATTTTCACAGTTGCACTTTCTTCCTTCAACGATACAAGAGTATGTTTGATGCCATCATTTTCAAGCTTGTAGCAATTTCCCTCTCCATCATGTATCACTTTCATGTCTAACTACCATGTTCACCCCAAAAAGATATGGTAGACATCCACTGGCATTATATCACAGATTATCTTATCCTTGTTTTTTAATATCTGGAACTCAACTTCACTTTGTTCATTCACTAACAATTGGTGTCCCTTTTGCAAAAATGATAGTTTGAATGGTGTTGGATGTTTAATCCTCTCCAACCCCAGTTTTTCCACCATTTCTAAGGAAACAAGATTGTCAGTGCTTTCGATGTCAGTCACTACCTTGCAATGTCACTTCCCTTTTTCTTTACACATAGTCTTAAACAAGGATCTTCTTTAGGCCGATTCAATAGTTTCTTTGGCTGGCTTCAACAAGACTTTATTCATAATCAACACCTCTCTAGTTTCCAACATATTTTTTGCCTCAGGTGCTTGCACTTTTGCTACTTCTAGCTGAACTATGTGTGCACGACATTGTCCCATATTCTCATTCTCTAAACACTCAAAATATTCGTGACCCAGTTTGCCACATCTATAGCACCGGTAAACAGTTTATCTGCCTCTTCCTCTACCTCTCTAGTAAGGTCTTACTCCTCTGATGCCACTTTTCTTCGACTGCCCTTATTGTTTTGAGTTGTATGCATCATTAATTTGAGTAGAAATCTTTCCTCTTCCAGTGGACCATCCTTTTCCTCTAACAAAACCATGCCCTTTACCTGAGTTCTACCTTCTCGTTGTATTTTCTTTTGCCTTCAAGGCATATTGGTATGCTTCTTCCATGGTCCTTGGAGAAAGCATGCAAATTTCATCATGAACATCCATTCCTAAGACATTAATATACCTTGTTGTCTTTTTTGGGGTGTCTTCCACATAACCTGCTCTAAAGTTAACTTTGTAAAATTCTTTCGTATATTCTTTTATTGGGAGTGGCCTTTGCTTGAGGTTTTGCATCTGCTTGTAAAGTGTTAATTGGTAATCTTTTGGTAAGAATCTACCCTTTATCTTTGCCACCAGCTTGTTCCAGCTTTTGATCAATGACTTCTTATTCTTTCTCCATTCAACCTGCACATTGTCCCACCATAGTGCAACGTGATTACTCAACCTTGTTACTACAAACTTCACCCTTTTGTCATCGTCCATCTCTTCATATTCATAATACTTATCTAACTCACTGATCTAATCAAACAAATTTTTAGCTGCCAGGATGCCATCATAAGTAGATAATTTAGGCTTTGGTATTGAACTTGAGCCTAACTTGATTTCTGGAGGTTCCTCAACAGGTTTTGCTCCTTCTTCCTCAACTTCTTCTTCAGGTTCACTAATATCCCTAGCCTCAGGATCTCGTTGTCTTCCTACCTCCATGGCCTCTAATCGAGCTTGCAGTCTCCTTATCTCTTCTCTGAGCTCTGCATTACCCACGAGTCTTCCTCCTCGACTGCATGCTCTTCTTGCTCGCATATCCATCTTCTAGCTCGAATACCACAAATTAGTGAAATGGGTAGGCCAAGATTTTAAAACCAACACACAATCTTGAATTTTTTTTGTACAATCACTACGGAATGATTTCGTAGTGCTTGTTTTCCAATTTACTGTTCTATCACTACAAAAGTATTTCATAGTGCCTATTAAAATTTTGTTTTACGGTTTCGAGGAAGATGAAATTCCTCGCCTCTTTTCCTCTATCGACTCCCCACGTCCCAAACTTGCTTCTTAACATTGTAAATGACTTACTTCACCTCTCTTTATCAAGTTTGCAATATTGGTTCAAATTTGATAGTCATAAACCAATCACAAAGAATTTTGGACCATATTAAAAAAACATGGTGCTTTGTTTTTATTGATGATACTCATATCGTAGAAATCCATGCACTCACTACCTGAGAACATAGATACACCTTCCCTCTCGAGCTTTAAAGTTGACACAACAAGAACCAAAACACAATGGCCGAAACCACCAGAGTTTGATATTTTTTATTTTTATTTATTTATTATTTTTAATTAATTAATTTAATTTTATTTTTATTTATTTTAAATTAGTTCAATAAGCTACATACTTTCAAAATGACCAATATTCAAATGAACAAGTGCACAAGAATAAAACCGTGAATTCACAAGCAGAAATCAAATTGGTTAATCACATGAATTAGATTCAATCTCAATCATTTAGCAAGCACACAACTCATAGTCTAACTTTTTTGTTCATTTATGCCATTCACACAGAAATACCTTCCGGTACACACAGATTGAAGGTACAAGAGGGTTTGCAACTTATGAACTGTAGCTACACAAAGAAACAATGAGTCCCTTTCTTCCCCTCTCTTCTCTTTTTTTTTTGGAACTTGCCAACTCTCTTCTCTTTATTCCCAAAAAGAAAAAAATGCCTATGACAACTAAGAGTCACAAAATGTGATTTGTTTCCCCTTCTCGACAAACAAGGGAAACTGAAACTATATTTGCATTAGAAATTAATTTCTCCAAGTTATTTCTAAGAAAATCAAAACTCACTCCTAAATTAAATATTTACAATTTCTTAGCAAAACATTAAAAAAATTAAAAACCTAACATTACCATGTCACCATCTCATCACATTGGCAAGCTCTTGTCCAACTCTTCATATCTTGTGCTCGGCCTATGCACTTGCATTAATATCAAAGTTCCTTTGGCATGTTGTTTCAAACTATGGATGTACTACACTGATGTGACAACCTAGTTGTCTCTTCAAGGCATCTAGTACTATTCAAAAAGGGTGTGTGTGGTTTAATATACTTATTGTAATTACATATACTTATCTACACAACCACAACAAAAATATTTTAATTTAAGAACTTGTGGAAAACAATGCAATATTACATAGATGTCACAAAAATCAAGAAGATTTATGAGAAGAGAGAAATTGAGAATAATAGTATCTAAAAATGATTTAGAGAGAAATTGAGAATAATAGTATCTAAAAATGATTTAGAGAGAAATTGAGAATAATAGTATCTAAAAATGATTTAGTAATTGCCTCTTGAACCATGCATTTAATATGCAATATCCAATGAAACAAAAATGGAAATAAAGGTACTCAATACTAAATTTGAAGAATCTTATATGATTTCATCAAGTATTTAGTGTGATTGGAATATCTACATAATAAAATCACAATGCTACCAAAGACCATTAAGGATAAGATATTATATCACGATTAGTTTACCAATGCGTAGTCTAATTAATAGGCGAAATAACCCATTTTCTAAGCATATTTTCTAGTTAATTTTGTTATAGATTTTTTAAATTCATAAGTTTAAGTTGTTTAATTTGCGAATATCAAGTGCTTTGGGGTTTTTCAAGGTGTTGAATCCATTTATGCATTCAAAAGTGTATTTTAAACAACAAGAAATCATAATCTAGCTAAAAATTGTATTGTCGAATTCTAGCCAAAAAAGTCATTTCATCTATTAGTTTGACTATGCCGTTTACTAATTTTCTACTCAATCATGAACTGACCATCCATTTTCCTATGATGCTAAGAGCAACACAATATATTTACCTAAAACTATGGATACACTTTCCAACATTTATTAAGAATACTATACCTAACACGCAAATCATACCAATTCCAATAATACCCTTAAAATCCTATAAACCATAAATTACTTAAAATCTAACAATCCATCACTCAAACGAGATGCTTTCACATTTGAATTCATGCTTTGTACACTCTTTTATTCCATATATGGGCATTTTTCTCTGCTTTATGCAGTGCCCTTAAAGAGTCGAAGTTTTTACTTCCCCATCCATTTGCTTTTACAATTGAAAAAAGAAGCACCGATGGGTGCTCTAGAAAATGGATATCTAGTTGTTTGAGTGAAAATTTGGCTTGCCCGATAACATCACAGCTACATGAGCTAAAGAGAAGTTTGATTACCAAAACAAAGAATCAAACCTGTGGGGAATTTTTTTAGGTGAATTCATAGCCAGTGAAAGCCACAATGTTGCAACTCATTAACCCTTCAAAAACTACCAATCTAAAGGAACCCACTCCAATTGAGGGTATTTCTCCCATTAAGGGTGGAAATCAAGGTGAATATACACCTCGTGTTGGAAATATTATTGTTAATGCCACCAAACCTAGGAACCCGCATTATGCAGAGGCTAAAACCACAACGGGAAAAGGTAATGAAGCCAACGTCGAGGGTTTACTCATGAATGGGAGCATTGCTTATAATAGAGAAGTCTTGACTGCTGAGCAAGATCCTTGTAATGGTGAAGTTTCCATTATTAAACAAGAACCTTGTCATGGAGAAGCTAAGAAAGTTGAGTAAGATCCCTTGCTTAAAACCCTGGAAGATGCAGTGCCTTGCACTGAGGATTTAATGGGGTTTCTAAAGCATATCGATGTTAGGGAAGCCGTTGGTGAGAAGACTAAGCCCGTCACTACTCTAAGGCCTTTCCAAATATCAATCAAATTGATTTATGGGCATTCGATGTTTTTATGGGTCAGATATACAAATCTGGTAAAATACCTCAAGCTATCACTAGAACTTAAAACAGGGTTATCCTCTAGATTACAACGCCTCATTTTCGAAGGCAAGAAAATCGAAGATATATTTCTTCTCTCTAACTATAATATATGCATGGATGCCATAGTTTTCTTAGCTCTTCGACTATGTGGGGGAGATTTGGGAAAGCCTTCCTTTTCCCAAGCCTCCACTTACAGAGACGCGATCCCAATCCAGGTTCCCTAAAGTGCAAAGTCACCTCAGCAATGTCCCATGCCCTTAGGAAAGGTAGCTCACACCCAAGTTGTTCCGAGTCCTTTTATAGTAGACAAAGTTGATGATGTTCCTTTAGTGGAAATCACTCATCCAAATCTGGATGGAATCTATGATTTGTAGGCAGGTAATGGCCTCATTTTCCATTTCAATGGGCTATAGCAGCCACATACAACATACCTTTACCAATGGATCCATTCAACTTGGACCAAGGCATGCAAGGTCCTCTTCTGTTCCAAGTATTTCTTCATCGTCATTTTTGACAATGATGTGAATTATTATAATGCTCTTTCCAAGGGGCCCTAATTTTGGGGAAAATTTGGGCTTTTCCTGACCCCTTGGTTCTTAGATTTTGACCCCTCCACAATTGTAATCACAAAGCTACCCATTTGGGTTAGGCCCCCAAATTTTCAGGCCCATCTATGACATTCTTCAGTGTTTCCGAGTATTGAAAACACCTTTGGTCTTTTTCTGGCTATATATCCCTCGTGAGGCCAATGTGGAGTCTTCACCTATAGCAGGATTTGCATAGAAATCAACATCATCAAACGATTTCTTGACAAAAATAATTTAAAATAGGTGATTTTCATTGGATCCAACAATTGGAATATGAGAACATTTCTTTTCGATGTCGACTTTGCCATCAAACAGGTCATCTTCAGAACTCTTATCTCAAAAACCAATCAAATGAAAGCTTAGATATAAAGCATGGAAGCCATGTAGCTCGCCTCCCCAAGCAGAAGAGGATTCCTCTTCCTCGAATCAAGAAGATGTTGAGTCTGATGATGACATGATCCCATCGAGCGAGACCCAAAATTCAGATCTCCAAAAGCCTCGTGAAGGAGCTCAGGAGATCCAATTTTTGTCATCCAGAAGAGAAGAACTCAGTAACAATGTTTAACGAGTGTCATGAACAGTGGTATGTTCCAGATTTTCCACAGTTTTGTGTTCATTGTGTCGACGTTTCAAACCCCAAAGGGGGTCCATCATCAGGACAAATAAGATAGAATATGCTTGAAAGCTTGATTGAGAGAAGTGCGCCCATGAATCAACCTCCTCAAACTCTGACAAGGATGCCTTCTTAGATTGCCAGAACAATCTTAAGGTAGCTTTGGTAACCACATCTCTAAAAGGTTGGATCAAAGTAGCAAAGAAGAAAGGAAAAAAATGACACAGTGGTTATCAGCCGCAAGCTACATGATTCCAATGTTTATGTTTTTTCATTTTCTATATGTATTATGTACTTTGCTTTATAGCCATCCTAGGCCTATTTTGTTTATAGTCATCTTTAGATTGGTTCTATCATATAAATATCATATGTTATCAATGTAAAACTTTTTATATTAATAAGAATATTTTTATATCGTCTTACCAAAAAACAATCCATAACTCTAACTACAATTTCATGAATTAAAAAATGACACAATATCACTCAACAATAATTAACAATATCTATAATAAGACATTTGAAACCAACTTGAAAATAAATTAAATACAATTTCCTACCGCAACAAAAACACCTCGTGCAAAGCATATTAAGAATACTCCTCCCACATTCCATTTCCACATTCCGTTAGCCGAATTTAAATATAAAATAGTAATGCTTTTTTAAAATAACATATAAACCATCCCTAATGCCTCCATAAACCAACAAATAATTTAACCTCCTCCTCTTAATCCACTTCTTAACATTTCATTAAAAAACATCACACCTAACAATATAATACTAAAACCAACACAATATCCTTATTTAAACCTATGGACCCACTTTTCAACATTTCATCATGAGACCATACCTAGGAGTCAAATAGCACCGATTGCAATGATCCAAAAATGCTTTAAACTCTGACCATCCATAATTTAATTCAAAAATAACACAATACCTTTCAACAATTAACAATAACTCTAATAAGAAATTTGTAACCAACTTGAAATCAAATTCCAGTTTGTGTCAAAATTGAATAGAATTTCCTCCCCTACCCCATCCAAAAATACCACCTCCAGCAAAGGATAGTGAGAATACTCCCTCCCACATTCCAGCAGCCTAATTTGATTGTAAAGTAGCTATGCTTTTTAACGTAACACATAAATTATTCATAATGGCTATCGCAATGACCTAAAGGAATTATTCCTACTTCTAAATATTCAATAAAGGAGTTGTCTATAATGCGACTTTTTGGAGATTCCGGTGACGGAATCCGGCGGAAGAAATGAGGGTAAATCTTGATTTTTAGCAGTTAAAATGGTTTTTTAACTGCATATTTGGATTCAGCGCCCTGGAAAACCCCTGGGAGCCATTGATTGTGCAGAAACTAGCTATTAAACTTGGGATTCCAATGAATTGCTGCCGGATTTTGACCGGAAAAATCCGCCGGAAAGGCTTTCAAAAAGTCGCGTTATAGACTACTGGTTCAATAAATAATAAATTTTTTAATGTAATTTTCTCGAAATTATTCTCACAAACAAAATAACAAAACTTTTTAGATGCCAGGGATTTAAATATTCACTAAATAACAAACCTTTTAGATCCCAGGGTCCTGATCACACGGATCGTTTTCCCCGGGATTGGTTTTCAGGTTAAAAACAATTAATTTATGATCACTTACCTCAGACTGATCCGTATCCGCGCTGCGTACGCGGAGGCCATATCATGAAGGGACCCGGTATCCCATAGAAACGCAGACGCTGGTAAGGCACTTTTTCGGACGGTGTGCCTGCTAGCTCACACGTGACGGCATTAAATTGGTGCTTATCGTTCGCACATTCCCTTAAAAAACTATAATTTACACAGAAAAATCACCGACGTTCTAGTGGCTTCGCACGCTTCCACCTGCGAGACTCTTCAAAGAAAGGTATTAACTCCGCCGATATAGAATTTCTGACAAATTCTGATCTGCGGGTACCTCCAACACCAAAGGAATTCGTCACCGACCTTTGATCGAGACCTCTTCATGCCGCGCAATCTGGAAGTGCGACCGGCTTTTCTTCGGATCTTTAACAGAAACTGGATTTAAATGAAAAGATCTTAACCAGCAGAGTCGTGCGACGGACTTTTCTTCGGATCTTTAACAAAAACTGGATTTAAATGAAAAGATCTTAACCAGCAGAGTCTTGGATTTAAATGAAAAGATCTCCACAAGCAGATTCTCGGATTTAAATGAAAAGATCTTAACAAGCAGAGTCTTGGATTTAAATTAAAAGATCTTAACAGGCAGAGTCTTGCAATTTATAGATCTGAGGGAAGAACTGAAGGAATCACGATGAAGCGATTTGTGGTTCTGGTGCTCCTGCTGCACTGTGCTTGCGTTCTCAGCGAACGGAGATTTCCGACGGGAATCGATCGCGGGGCAAAAGCGGCGTCCGGCGGAGTTGACAGTGTGGCTTCTTCTATGGGATTCATTGTGAAGCCTACTTCGGAGAATTGGCCGCGGCGGGATTCGAACTCGAACCTGAAGGCTAATAGTTCGTCTACGTGTGAGGAAAGCTATGGATTCTTGCCCTGCACCGAGTCTGCGGTGGGGAATCTGTTCCTGCTCGTGGTTTACGGATACATAATGTTCGTGGCGGCGTCTCTTCTATCGGATGGAAGTGAGCTTCTGTTGGTTGTGATGGGGCCTGGGATCATCGGAGGCTTGTTTCTGCCTGTGCTCGGAGCTTTTCCAGATGCTCTTCTCATACTAGGTAAGTACAGTTTCTTCTGGTATATTTCAACTTCGTGTGTTTGATTTGATGCGATAACCAGATCGTGGAAAGCTGGGTTTGTTTAATTAGTTGTTGTTAAGTGGAAGGAATCAGTTTAATGAATTATGGTTAATGTTATTAGATATTTAATTAGTTTCGTATCAGAAATTTATTTAATTAATTTTTATTGAAAATAAATTTTGGAAATGAATTCTTAAATTTATTTAGGAAAAAGTATATATTTATAATATCATTAAATCGATTTTAGAAAATATTAATAAAAATAAAGGTTATATTAAGAGTTATGTACGATTAAAAGAAGTACGTTATAATGATGATATAACAAAGTAATAGGAAATGTTATATATAGAGTGAAATTATAATAATTTGGTTTGAAGTTTGTGGTTGGTTATAGTGAAGTGAAGCTTTATTTATTATTATTTTGTTGTTGTTATTATTATTATTTAATTTTAAGGTTATGATTAAGTATTAAATTGCTGTATGAGATTTTTTTGTTTGTGGGGTAAGGGACTTATTTCTGTTTAACGATTTGATTTCTAAGTCTACGAAAACATACATATTCTACCCCTTTAGTTTTAAACTTGTGATCTTTTAGGAGGAAACTCAATATTTTTAACACATACCAAGTCCATGAAAGCATACATACTCTACCCCTCTAGTTTTAAACATATAATCTCTTAAGAAGAACCACATACTCTTAACACATATTATTAATAGTGAAATAAAATTTCATTCATCATTTTTTAAGATGTTTTGTTTTAATTTTTTTTATTTTTCTTTTAATTAAAATTTATTACAGAGATGACATTATATAATAAGAAGAAATGTTATATCCAAAGTGAAATCATAACAATTTAGTTTAGAGTACTATTATAATAATAAGAAATGTATATCTAGAGTGAAATCATAACAATTTAGTTTAGAGTATTATTTGTGGTTTGTTAATAGTGAAATACAATTTTATTCTTTATTATTTTATTGTTAATAATGAAATAAAGTTAGTTTCATTATTATTTTGTTGTTTAAAATGATTTTTTTTTTTAATGTAAATAATTAAATTAAGGTGGGATAATTTTTCTTTTTTAGGTTTGAACAAGGTGATAATTATGAAATTCTTAGCTTTTGCTTTGGAATTCAATGTGCTTTCACACCATGAATAGTTACTAGACTTTTGTGTGGGAGCTTAATCATAGTGAACTAATCGTCCTAGGAGTGGCCTCGTATAGTGCTCGTTGTTCAACCTGCACTAAATTTAAATCCCACCTTCTCATGTCTCCTTTGGATTACAAGTGAAGGTTGACACATACGAAAGCTTGATCACACATGGTTAATTTATTGAAATGAACATCATTTATCAAGATGAGTATTATTTCAAGTTATAGATACAAGGAGGAACTAGTCCATTATTGGGCCAAATTTAAATATATGATTGATTGTTTCAATTTTGGACTAAAAATATAACATTTAGATTGTAAAATTCATAGATTTTATGCCGAGGCCAAAGGGAAGGCAATTTAGAAGCATGAATCAAATGAACATAGTTTTTTTTAAGGCTTAATGAAAAAGTTTCCATCTAAAATGGAACTAATATAATTAAATAAACTACTTGAAAGTTACTTTTAAAAACTTTGATTAACGGTTATAAATTTAAATATTATTCATTATTTCTCATCAACAAACTTATTTCTTAATTTCTTTTAAAATATCGCTAATTTTGTTTGGACAAAAATGAGTAGTGATTTTATTAAGTTTGTGCCTAGTCACAACAAATACACGAGGTATTCATTACATTGTCATTTTTTTGTGGGATTTTCTACTAAGGTAATGACTAAATTCATGGGAGACAAATCTTAGTGTTTTCACAATTATTACAATTGTGTCCTTCTACATGTTTATGAGTGTAATTCTTACATATGGAGAGCATAATAGTATGCAGAAACAAAACATTAAGGTATTTGGGAGGCTTTTGGAGCAAAGAGTCCACTTGGAGTTCGGATCCTGAAGCCAAGTTTGAATCCATTTTGCATTCTTGCTTTTTGTTGTTGGATTTACTGCCTCCAGTGAAAGGTGGTTCCACTGCATTTGAGGAGAAGGATTTTTTCAGTGTTGTCTCCCTTGCATGATTTTGCATGTTGCCTTAATTGCCACAACTTTCTGGTAAAAGATTGGGGTAGACTTCTTAATCTCCACGTGAGCGGAGAGCGTAAATTCCAATGCTCTTTTCTCAAAAAATGAATATGAATCTAGAGGGTCGACCCATGAAGGGGCTTCTTGTTCATTTTCCACTGACACTTCTACATTTCCCCGATCCTTATTTGGGGTTTCATCTATAGGGAATCTTCATCTTGTTCTAGATCTTGAAGAGCCTCAAAAGAGTTTTTGTTGGGGAAAGGTTCTGGCATTGGTTTCACTTTAGTAGATTTCTTTGGGATTGCATCCTTGTTTTGTTGATTACTTCTTCACTTTGTGTTGGTTGGAAATTGGATTTTTTAGAAATAGAGGCTTGGGCCTGCTCGTCTTTTTTTCACAGAGGACGGTTTTTGGTAAAGTGCCCATGAGAAACCTATTTTTTTCTTTCAACATAATCCATAATTCCTAGGTAAGCATGAAATCTAAGATCATAAAAAATAATCCTTCATCTTTACAAACTCCTAAAAATTAAACTATTTATTCCAAAAATTATATTCGTATTAAACAATCAAATACAATGATCATTTTAAAACACAATTCTATAAAATGTGTTACCCTTTTACAAATCAATATCGTTATAATAATAAGGTTCATTTGATATCCAAGTGATAATAATAATATTACTATTTTTCAAAATCACAAACATGAATACAATGACCATTTAAAAAGATAACTCTATAAAATGTGTTATCCTATTACGAATCAGTATGCTTATAATAATAAAGTTCATTTAATATCCGATTGATAACAATAATATTGCTATTTTTCAAAATCACGAGAAGCAAGTGCACATAATAGTCTTCATTATCCTTATATATAAAATTATAAAACTTTCATCAATTCATATATGAGGAATTAATTTTTATATTAGAAAATTGTTATAATTTTATTAAATAATGATAATATAATAATTTTAAAAATTAGAATTGTCTTTTCTAGTTTAGAAACGAATATGTCTACATCTTTAAGGATACGATGAATGAATTTTTATTTTATTTTCATAATACATAAACTTTTAGTTATTATGAAGTTAATGATAGCTACTTGAGAACTCTTAGCCAAACTTGAAACTAATTGATATATCATATTGCACTCAAATTCTAAAATTTTAATAAGTCTTTTTCGCTATAATAGAGTTTCCATTATTATAGCATCCATTGTTATGCTTTTCCGACTAAACATGCATTTCTTTGTGGCAAAGGAAATAGAAGTCTTGTTACCTACTAGAAGGGCCTTTTATCTTTGCAAGACGTGACATATTTCTGTAATCTCCCACAAAAGCTACTCCCTTGATAGTTATGATTTTATATGCTTTCCAAGCTTTAGAAAGACAAGAAAATTGATTCCAATCCCCCTTTTAAATTCCTCTGTTAGAATCGAGAACTACTTAAATTCCCACACACATTTAATACTAAGAAACATATGAAAACAAGGTATAGTTGGATAATTACTCTCAAAATCCAAGCAACTAGCCTCCATTGCTACCAAGGCTAAAAATCTTTGCCTCTTGGTAAATGCCAAATGTATGCTGAGAAGAGATGCTCTAGAGTTGTGATTATGCTCATGGGTTCATCTTAGAAGGTTACCACCCAATTAAAATGGGAAATACTTGTTGGAACTCTAAGGTCCTTTTATTCCAAATGTACCTGAATTCACAATAAAGCCTGATTGAAAAGGTTACTCCTCCATCATATTTTGTTTGCATGATGGTAAAAGTTATGATGGCCTTTGATTTTTGTCCTCCCAAATTTAATTTGATATACCACCTAGCTAGGATAGTGAATAACATGCAAACTTTGAATTTTCATTCTAATGACATTAAGGAATGGGGAAAAGGATACTACTCTTTTTGATTTAAGGATTCCACCTTCAAAACAAAACAAAAGGCTTCATTGGTTAGATGGTTAGCTTGTCATTTTCGATCCCTTAGAATAAATAAATGCTTTATAGATTCAAAATGGCTTGCCTTTATTTAGATTTGTAGGAAGAGCCTTGCTAGATTGTGATTGGATGAAGAGGAGCAACACATAAGGCTTATAAGTATCCCTAAATCTCCTATCACAATTAAATTCTTTATTTGCTTTACGTAAAGAATATTAAGTCTTTGAGAGAGAGCAACACATCAACCTAATTATTAATAGCTTTGCCTCGAGGCTATTCAAAACTTGTTTTTATTTTTTATTCTCCTCAAAGTATAGAAAGATGGCTTATTACCTACTCCCTTACCTCCATTAAATTGTTATTCAATACATTATAAAAAAATAATAATAATAAAAATAAAAAAGTAAATTTCCTTTAAGAAAAGCTACAACATTTGAATTATCTTCTTTGAACAAATTTGTCAATTCATCATGTTATTAAATTTTAAAATAATATTTTTAGCTATCACAGTTGTTCATCTCTAGATAAACAACAATATCACAATTTATCATTTTATTACATTTTAAAATAATATTTTTAGCTATCACAATTGTTCATCTCTAGATGAACAGTATCACAATTCATCATCTACATGAACAACAGTAAGTGATTTGAAATATGCTGACCTCGAGAATCCTCTATAATAGAGACCTTGCAATACTTTTAACTATTAAAAATTCCATAACGATATCCCACACATCCTTAGCTTGTCAAGTGGTGGTTTGCCAGGTAGTAAAAGTGGTCCCCACTAGTTCAACGTATAAAGGCTGTCTCGAGCAGTCCCTGTCGCATGATGGGTTACGGAGCACTTTCTGGCGTTTATCCACGCACTGCAGTGGCATAATGTTGATGGGACATGTAGCAATAATAAAGTAGATTATTATAGTACAGTGATGTGTGGTTTGACGGTAAGTCATATGGGCGAAGCCAGGGGAGACCGAAGTTCAAAACTCATTGAGTACAATGACCTGCTGTAGTGGCGGCTAGAGGGGCGGATTCCCCTTTCCCGTTGAGTCTGCTCTTGCTAAAATCATAGGAACTTGGTATACCTGGCTAGAGGGGCGGATTCCCCTTTCCCGTTGAGTCTGCTCTTGTTAAAATCATAGGAACTTGGTATACCCGACTTGCAGGTGGTTGGTTATGCCCTTGGTGTTATAGTGGCAGCTATGAGGTTTGATCCTGAGTCTCCCCTAAATTAGGCCTGGCAGTTACCGATTCACCATATGCCTTAAAAAAAAAAATTTATTATAATATAAAAACTATATACACGTTATAATGTAATATTAAGTTCTTGTAAAATTAGAAGTGGAATAAAATCATAATTATTTCTTTGGACGAATCTTGCCACTACATCCGGCCATGGGACCATTAGAGGCGTCCACTTTGTCCAATAATCGTAATCAGTGATCAAATTTGAAGGGCAGGTCTTAATTTCATTTAGAAGGGCACACATCTAGGTCACACTTCTATAATGAAAAGCATAAAAAAATAAAGCAATTCAACTGACAATAGTAAATTATTTTCAAATTTCTTTTTATTTTTTCACAAACAAAAAGATACTACTATGTCAAAGGCTGCATTAGTAAATGAATTACTCTTACACGGGTGATTGAGAAATGTAACCACACAAGATCATATTGCACAGGCCTTGAACTCAGCCACAATTGAACCAACTATAGGGACAAAATCATAGTTGGGGAAACTGCATATGAGTACAAAAAATAAACATATATAGCCTACTCTAGCCTACCCTAGCCTAGTATAGCCTACTCTAACCTACCCTACCTTAACCTACTCTATCTTAACGTATCCTAGCCTAGCCTACTCTACCATATCCTATCCTAGCGTAGCCTACTCTATCTTATCATATCATAGTATAGCCTATCCTAGCCTAGCCTAACCTACTCTACTCTAGCCTAGCCCAGCCTACCCTAGCCTAGCCTACTCTACCCTACATTATCGTAGCCTATTCTAGCCCACTAGCCTACTCTAGTCTAGTTTACTCTAGCCTAGCTTAGTCTATCCTACTATGTCCTAACCTAGCCTAATCTACTTTGTCCTAGCCTAGTCTACTTTGTCCTAGCCTAGCCTAGCCTACTCTAGCCTAGCCCACTCTAGCCTAGCCCACTCTAGCCTAGCCTACTCTAGCCTACTAGCCCACTCTAGTGTAGCCTAGCTTACTCAAGCCTACCCTATGTTAGTATAACCTACTCTAGCCTAACCTAGCCTAATCTACTTTAGCCTTACCTAGCCTAGCCTAGCCTAGCTAATTCTACCTTAGCTTAGCTTAGCCTACTCTACTCTAGCCTAGCCTACCTTAGCCTACTCTATCCTATGCTATCCTAGTATAGCCTATCCTAGCCTAGCCTACTCTGCTCTAACCTAGCCTAACTTAACATACTCTAGCCTATTATAGCATATCCTATCCTAGCCTACTCTACTTTAGTCTACCCTAGCTTACTCTATCTTATCCTATCCTAGTATAGGATATCCTAGCCTAAGCTAGCCTACTCTACTCTAGCCTAGCCTAGCCTAGACTAGCCTAACCTACTCTACCCTAGCCTACACTACCCTAGCCTAACCTAGCTTACTTTAGCCTAGCCTACTCTATCCTACTCTAACCTAGTCTACTTTTCCCTAGCCTAGACTAACCTAGCCTACTCTACCCTACTAGTGTATTGTAGCCTACAAAACTACTCTAGTGTAGCCTAGCCTAGTTTATCCTATCCTATTCTACTCTTACTCTAGCCTAGCCTAGTTTATTGTATCTTATTCTACTCTTACTGTAGCCTAGCCTAATCTACTCTATCATACTCTAGCCCAACTTAGTCTACTCTAGCCTAGCTTATTTTGATCTAACCTACTCTACCCTAGCCCATCCTACTTTAGCCTACTCTGGCCTAGCCAACCTTAGCCTACTCTATCGTATCCTCAGCTATCCTAGCCTGCTCTAGCCTATTCTATCCTAAGCTAGCCTAGCCTAGAAATATAGCGAAATTACGTGGCACATCACATTACGCTAGTGCAAAAAACAAATTACAAAGTTTAAGCATACATGTACATGAAACTAAACTACAATGATTTAATGTATGGATGGAATAATCTGAATAGAATGGATAGAATGGAATAGAGAATGGATGGGTGGGGAAGAAAGATTCATGATCAATAGAAAAACAGTAGATGAGGGTTATTTTAGTCATGGTGGGTTTCTCATTTAAGGCGAAGAGGAGGGTTCCCATTATTTTCTTCATTTTTCTATTGGAAGAGATGTTATTTTCGAAATCCCAAGTGTGGAGAACTAAGAATTGGTTATCAATATATATAATGTTATCAATTTATTAATAGGCGATGCCTTATATGTTAACGAATATACTACCTTGGCATTAATAAATAGATAACATTGATAACTCTTAGAACATGGGTTAAAAAGAAGCTATTAACAAACATTGATCAACAAAAAGACAAGAGATGAGGGTTTACCATTATTTTCTTTGTTTTTCGATTTCAGTTTGTTGACAGCAAGGAAGAGATGTTACCTTTGAAATCCCAAGGGTGGAGTACTGAACTATATATTATCTCTGTTAGATTTTCACAAATACAAAATGCAATGAGTAACATATATTGTCTTGATGACATCGTATATATTGATAGCTCTGAGACAATGATAAGAAAGAAGTTACTAACAGACATTGATCGCTATAAAGAATGTAGTTGACCAGAAGTCAGCCACGCAGGACTTGCACTCTTCAGCCAATTCGCCACTATTTGGGGTATTGTCAAAAATTTCTAATTAGATAATATGCTAGAGCTGCGGCTGTAGCGATAAGCGATAAACCCAACATAGGAAAAAAATTTCAACTAGTCATTCCCTACTCATACACAACATAGGACAAAAATTTCAAGCAATCATTCCCTACTCATAATCATATAAGCATGTGCTTTCGAGCAGGAAGAAGGAATAATAAATGGATGCATTGAGCATGCATGTTGAAGGTTTAAAACAAGAGAAAGCAGAATCAAAATAGATTACTGGATGTCTAGAGGTCAAAATTGAGTTCAAGCATTCCATATGGTATTCCCTAATTACTAGGGCCATTCAAGTTCTCCATTGGGCAAGTGAGTGGTTGATCTAGTTAAACTCGTGGAGTTCTTTGCTTTCTACAAAAAACAAACTAAAGGCTCGGTTGATTCTATGGGTAATCAACAACTGACGTTGATTTCTTGGATTTATTGCCCTGAGGTACTAAAATGTATTGAATACTAGATTGCAAATAGTTAGTTCCACTCATGTGCTACTTCTCATGGTGAATAAATACATTTTGCCCTATAATCTCTCATAATACAATAAATGCCACCTTTTTCACCAAAACTTATTTAATTAAAAGAAAAACAAAAATTATTTAATTAAAAGAAGAACAAAAATTATCTAATAAAATGCCCTCTCAAAATTCATGTTTATGAAATATTCACATTTATGAGAGAAAAATGAAATATTCGTGTTTATGAGATTTCTTTTCTTTATTCAATAATAAACCTGAGATATAATTGATGATAAAAAGAATATTCATGTTTAAGGGATTTCTTTCCTTTATTCAATAATACTTCAAACCTCAGATATAATTGATGATAAAAAGACAGAAAACCCAATGAAAGAAAATAGGGAAATTGTTAGGGCAGAAACTGAGAGGGTATTGAACTGAGGCGATTTAGGCAACTACCACTTTATGAATGAGTTTAGTGTTTTCAATATTATCAGTGTATAATTATAGTGTTTGTTAATTGGACTTAGTTTGTTCATTAATTGTTATTGATTTAGAAAGTGAATATAATAATATCAAGAAGAAATCTAAAATAAATACATTATCATAGTCTGAAAATTTAAAAAATGGTTTAAATCACAAATAATTTTGAAGAAAACCACTTTATGGTTAAATAACTAATAAATTTTAATTTAGAAGATTAAATGGAAATGGAGAATAATGTTGAGGAATACTAAATAAATACATCATATATTTAACTAAATAAATATTTAAATATGTTTTAATTAGTAACTAATTTTATTTTATAATTATGATATCTAACCAAAATTGCAATTAAAATAACAAAAAAAACTAACTAAACCTTCTTTATTTAACCATTCTTAAATTAGTCATGTAACTTTTTTTTATAACTATTATTACGCTTTATTTAACCATTCTTAAATTAGCCATGTAACTTTTTTTTATAACTATCCTTTCAAACCTAAAGCTAAAATGGCAAAGGAAAAAAATAAAAAATTAGCAAAGAAATAATTCAGGAATCTACCTAGAATAAGCAGAGCATTTGGGAAAGCAAGCTGGTCCATGCCAACAGGGAGCTGAATAGAGGCACAAATGAACAGACTGTCAAAATAAAAAGTAGAAAGGTTACGACATTTATGTAACAAAACAAATTAATATAAATTACTGAAACTAAAACGAAAAAAACTGTGACCGGAACTTCACCATGAAAACACATTTATTTACAAACTACCTAGCAGTGAGTGTTAGGGACTCGGTCTCCTTCCATTTGAAGTTGGGAAGATGTTTGCACCAGCGGTGGATGATCTATACTGCCTCCTCCCCTCTCACATACATACGACATGACAGATTTTGTACAGCCAAAGACTCACTCTTATGACAGGCTCTGACTTAGACTCTCTCGCACCAGACTGAGATTCACGCATACACACAAGCATATACTGTGACACTAGACTCAAATGCCCAATCACGCATACTAATTTGGCGATTCGGCAGATGTTTTTGGTAGCTTTTAAAGCAATTAACTCCAACGTGTCACTGCGGCTTTTCTCATTTGCCCTCTTTCCCACAGGTCAGTTTATAAGCTCACGGCATCACCACTTGTGTATTCAAAATAACAAATTCTTCTGTGTATTGAATTTGGGGAATTGAGAATCGAATTAGAGATGAGGAGAGCCCATGAAGAAGAGGGCCGGGTGCGGGGTGCTAATGGCCATAATGCCCAGATTCAAAACTTTTTCCATTATTATTTCTGTATCTGCCGATTTAGCAGGTTTAGATTTTAGAAAATCGCATCATATGCATAATGAAAAAACAACCCAAAAACAAAGAAACTATTATTTTTGAAATGGAAGTTTCTCACAATTTAAATTTTAATACCCAAATTCAACATTTTTAAAATTTTAATTCTAAAAAGATTGAAATTAAAAAAAATGAAATTTAAAAAAAAGGTTAGCCCTTCTTAAAAAATTTTAAAATATTATTCAAATTTCTTTTTTAAATGTCAAAAATCATATTTTAAATTTTTTTTGACTTGTAAAAATCTCTCCTTACTTCTCTGACGTGACAGAGGCCCTTTGAAGGGCTCTGACGTGTTCAATTTTGAACCCCGTAATACTGCAACACCACTCAAAAAGTTCAAAATATTGTCAGAGCCGCTGTTTCAGGGAATAATTTCCGACCGTTGTTTCAGATTGTATAAAGGACTGCATGAAAACCCGTGGAATCCTCATTTTTAAGAGTGATTCGGCGCGCAGCCTGCAGGATTTTCGCAATCGGGTATTTTGCCTGTAAATCTTTTGTCACCGTTGGGCAAGTATCAAGAACGTATTTTTGACCGTTAATAGTTTTCTTAAAACGTCATTGATTTTGGAGTTGTCTATAATGCGACTTTTTGGAGATTCCGGTGATGGAATCCGGCGGAAGAAATGAGGTTAAATCTTGATTTTTAGCAGTTAAAATGGTTTTTTAACTGCATATTTGGATTCAGCTCCCTGAAAAACCCTTGGGAGCCATTGATTGTGCAGAAACTAGCTATCAACTTGGGATTCCAATGAATTGCTGCCGGATTTTGACCGGAAAAATCCGCCGGAAAGACTTTCAAAAAGTCGCGTTATAGACTGCTGCATTGATTTTTGTCGGTAGTCTAATATGTGGCATCACCTTTGGAATTTGACAGGGAAATTGTTCGTTATGAGCTGATTTGTTTTTCAAATACAGTTTAAAAAATACAAAATTGTTAAAAATCTATTTGAAACTATGAAAACAGGTTGGATACTCTGAAAAACTGAAAATTTGAGGTGCTAGTCTCTTTTGAAATTCCAACTGTGTGTGGCATATATCCTATTTTCCAATTCTAAGTACTTTTTGTGTAAGGTGTTACTTAATGGTTATTGTATTTATTATGTAAATTCTAATGGCTAAGTAATTTAGGATTTGATAGTGGGTAATGAAGTATTAACTCTATATACATGATGTTTATTATTTATTATTTTGGATAATTATATTTTGGGATTCATGCTTTTTCATATTCAATTAAGTTTTTTTTAATAAAAAATGTCTTTTTTTTGTTTATTTATTTATTTATTAAGTTGATGTTGGAGATGGCCAATTCTTTGGAGTATTTACTCTCGTTTATACTTTGGAGTATTCACTCTCATTTTGAATTCTGGAATCTATTTCTCTACGATTAATTATAATTGTGTGTTTTGCCACTCACGGTGTCTCAATATCTTTGTCTTTGAGCACCATCTCCTCACTAGAGTCTTTGTCTTTGAGCATCATCTCCTCACTAGCTTTGGGTGCACTTGGAGCTTCAATTGCAAGTTTCCTTAATCTCTCCTTCATTTCACATTCTCTCTTTTGAGATCTTTGATTTCTAATTTCTTTTCTTTCCTTTATGACTCAAAATTTAGCCTAACCATCTCTGTGTCTTGTAGCCATCAACTTAGTGGATTGAGCAATGAGCTCTTATTCCCACTTGTTTAATAGCTTTCATATTCTAGTATCAAAACTATTCTTGGGGTTTTTGAAAACAAGCTCACTAAACTATTACCACAAAATTTGAGAATGAATGCAATGCTCATAAAATTGCACTCTCATTGACACTAGCTTCTTAAAAAACACCCCTTAATAAACATCTAAAGATTAACAATAGTTGGATTCGTAAGAAAGCATAATTAAGAAACCATGCAACTATTAAAACCTCTAGAGTTCTACTTTGAAATTGCTAACTAGATGAAAGGGATAGCTCTGAAGTGGATATTTTTTTTACGAAAATACCCCATCATGCAGTCTGTTTAAGACTTGTATTGGGGTATCCATTTTTTAGATTGTTGGAACAAGGAAACATGATGCAATGATCACTTTTTGTTTGTTATAATGTTGAAACTCTTGTAAAGAGGTATAGTAGAATTTAAAAGTTTTAAAACTAGAACATTTGGACACCTACATGTTGAGAAGTGAGGTCACTTTGTCATTCCCTAAATCAATCAAAATAACAAACTACACAAAAATAAAAGCACAGGGAAAGACAAATAAAGACAATTCAAGATAAAAGATAATTATAACAAGTGGATTCTTGGGATTGAGTTCTTTATGATGGAAGGACTCTATATAAGAAAGCGGGAGTTAAGAAGAGAGGATGGGGAGAGACGAAATAGACTATTAAGTCTAGCAATAGTAGATTGAGGCTCGTGGGTGATTGATTACTAAGATAAGCCTACGGTTGGGAAGAGAGTTGTTCCCCATACCTTTGTTGTGGAGTTGTTGAAGCAAAATCATAAAAGAGTTGGAAATTGCAGTGGTTCTAGTAAATAAGATCCATTATTCAAATAATGGTATGTACCTTAGTCTTCTTTTATGGTATTACATGTGGTATTGAAGCGGGTTTCAACCTTTGAGATCTATGAGCCTTAGCATTATGATAAAAGGGTAGATTTGAAAATATCCCAGTTCTAATTGTAAATTTAACCACCTTCTAGTAGTAGATTTGTATTTAATAAATCTATAGTTTTCAATTCATAGTCGTTTGCAACATGGTAGTGTTGTGTATTTTAGATCTTTGGTAGAAATAATAATATTGAAACCACGTAAGCCACCAAACCGAGCTTAGATATAGATTGTGTCAAAGTGATATAAACAATTTCTGTAAATTTTCATTCAACAATCTGTATAAGTACCTTGCATTGATCAAGTTGTTTTGAAGTGGCACTAAGAATAATTTAGCAATGATATCAAATGTCAATCATGTAACTTGGCATTGAGAATAATTCAATAATGATATCAAATGTCAACAATGTAACTCAAAGAGAGCTTGCTTCATGCAGATAACTTATACAAATTGTTGAACATAAATTTACATAAATTGTTTATATCACTTTGACCTATTCTAGATCCGAGCTTGATCTGGATCTACACAACCTACACTTATCCACCAAATCTACATTTTTTCTTCGTGTTGGCTTACTTGGTTATTAATATTATTATAATAGATATAAAACACACACCACTCCCATGTTGCAAATGACTATGAATTGAAAATTATATATTTATTCAATATAGATCTACTACTAGAAGGTGGTTAGATTTACAATTAGAGTTAGGATATTTTTAGACCAACCATTTTATCATAACGCTGAGGTCCATACGTCTCAAAGGTTGAAACACACTCTGATACCACATGTAATGCCATAAAAGAAGGCAAAGGTACACAAACGTATCTGAATAATGGATCCTACTTACTGGAATTGCTGCAATTTCTAGCTCCTTTTTGATCTGCTTCAACAACTCCACAATGAAGGTATGGTGAACAAGTCTCCTCCCAACTATAAGCTCAGCTCAACAGTTGCCTCCATCGAGCCTCAATCTACTATTGCTAGACTTAACAGTCTATTTCCTCTTGCCCCCAAAAGATCCTCTTTTCTTACTTCCTTCTTTATTATATAGAGTCCTTCCATCATAAAGAACTCGGTCCCAAGATTCCACTCGTCATAATTATCTTTTATCTTGAGTTATCTTTCCCTATCTATTTATTTGTCTTTCCCTATGTCTATTTTTTTGTACGTTAATTGATTTGAGACATGGCATACTTCCACACTTCAATAAACTTCATCCTGAAGTTATCTTAATCATGCACTTCATCATTCTAGAATATCATCTTCCACCAAGGTAGACATTTGTCACCAAAAAAGGAACATCATCTACAACCAAGGAAGGCATTTGTCACCAATACAAGAATATCATTTGTAGGCATCCTGTCACCAAGACAAGAACATCATTGGCCACCAACGCAGACATTTATCACCAAGATAGGAATATCACTTGCCACCAAGGCATGCATTTGTCACCAAGCTAGGAATATCATCTGCCACCAAGGCAGACATTTGTCACTAAGACAAGAATATCATTTGCATGCATTTGTCACCAAGACATGAACATCATTTGTCACCAAGGTAGGCATCTATCACCAAGATAGGAATATCATTTGCCTTTAAGGCAGGCATTTGGAATATCATTTCCCACCAAGGTAGACATTTTTCACCAAGACATGAATATCATTTATAGGCACTGGCACCAAGACAGGGGCATCATCTGCCACCAAGACAAGCATCTATCACCAATATAGGAATATCACCTACAACCAAGGTAGGCATCTATCACCAAGACATAAATTTCATTTGCAGACATCCATCACCGGGACAGGAACATCATTCGCCACCAAGGCAAGATCTGTGATTGACATATAGTTTCCTCCTTCCTTCCAATCTTCGAATCACGACTCCAAGGCATGAGAAATACTGGAAATAATAGATTGAGTTGTCCCCATACCATCACGTCATTAAATATCATCATGATATTATAATCCATTGCATTTGTATTAGAGACACATCAATATAATAAATGAAATCACATGATAACTTAATTCTTATAGGTTCCTATTGAGGTTTGAGGCATAAGGGGACCACCTCATGTTATCTCATCCCTTCATTGGTCTTTCGATATATGGGGATTTGAATCAAATACAAACACATCATTTATAGAGAACATAGTTTTTATAAGCTAGTATATAGATTTGGGGCATGACACAATTTATATATCATTATTCAAACGAATGCTTTTAGTTATTTGAAAATTTCATATATATACATATGGGGATCCAAATCAAATACAAACACATATCATTTATAGAGAACATAGTTTTTATAAGCTAGTATATAGATGTGGGGCATGACACAATTTATATCATTTTTCAAATGACTGTTTTTAATTATTTGAAATTATATATATATATATATATATATTATTTTTTATTATAAAGTAAATTATCTTTATATTAATAATAATTTTCAATAAATTTTTCTACATCAATAATAAATAATTTTATATGTTTTTTGGTGTGTAATAAAACATAATATTCTCAATATATATTATAAGATTTTAAAGTGATATCAAATATTTTCAGTTGTTTTCTAATGTATTTTAAAAATACATATTATATATATATATATAAAGAAATTTGTGTTTGTTACATCAAAATAGGGCAAGAAAAGTGAAACTGAAATGACATTTTTCTTGTTGCCAGGACCCTCAAAAAGTCATACTACCTTTAAAACATACATGTTATATCTAAAACTGTACACTTTCCAGAAAACAATAATATTTTTATAAAATTTAACAAACATATTGTTGGATTTGAGTAGCCTAGTCAAGTTGACATATCAAAATATGGTAGTGTAAGTCGGTCAACTCCTTAATCGAGTCGACTGACCAAGTCAGTTGAGACAGTTAAATAGCTGTAAATGTCTACTCAGGGATATAGATCTGAATGTACTCGACTCTATGGACTAGTTGGTTATTGAGGATATATTAATACAAGTGTGCATTTGTTGGCTCTCTACTAATTTTATATCTCTTTTCTCTTCCATGTAATGCATATAACTCTTGAAGTTTACTCTATGTTCCATCCTACTAGTGACTAATGCATACTTTTCACTAGATTACAACATTGGTTCCATTGCTGGTAGTGTTTGACTAGAGTGTATACAATATGCATGCATAAATGTTAACATTGGAAAAGATACAAGAGTTATGGGAGAAAAACCTTAACTACCTAAAGAATTATGTGTGGAGAAACCAACTATCTATTGTAGAAGCTAGAGCACACTTTTTAACTAAAGCACATTAAAAATTTATTGAATTGGTCCCTATTTAAATAAAGAAATATCTCGACCACTTCCCTAATATGACAGATAAAACCTGACAATTGACTAAATTTAAAGTTGACTAACGGAGGAAGAACAAATTTGCATGAGTGGCTGGATAAGATATTAAATGACTTCTGCGAGGAGAAAGAAATAGAAAAGTGCACTTCTATTTAAAAAATTAAAGCAAGATTCTTTGCCAAATTTCAAAACAATGTAGTTTGCACCATAATTGTTTTATTACATAATTTTTTCCTCGACAAGGGAAGTCAGTGATATAGTCGAATACAAACCATATCTTGCAACCTACAATAGACTCTGACAGAAGTAAGCGGTAGGCCAATTGGGAGAAATTCTCGATGCTTAGTGCAAAAATACAAATAAAGTGTAGGATTATTTCTTGAGCAAATGAAAATATTTGTCGAAATCACCCTCACCGACCAAGAGAAAGTTGAATCGACGATGGGGGGGTAAATGTGCAAGAGAAATAAATAGCAAATAATAAAAGGAGAGAAGTAAAAATATATTGGTTTTCAAAATGAGAGGAAGATGGCCAGTTGCAATGACACGAGAATACATGCTTGATAAGGAAACTCGAAGGAAGACCCAAGCACATATGTGAAAGTACAAACAACCTTCCTATATTCAAAAAATAGAGAGGGACAATAGACAAAAGAAGCAACAAGAAATATGGGATGAAATATTTAACTACAGATTAAGAAGTAAAGAAGTTCGAGAGCGAGAGATCAGTGATGCAAAAAGCTCCCCTTAAGGTAGCAGAGAGCACCCAAAGTTGAGAGGCATAGCACCAAACACTCCAACAAGAAATAATAGTCTACAATTAATCCTTACTAGGCATGTAGACATTATGGAAGTTGATGACTCTAGGCCAATGATTCTGCGATACCCTGTCACAGGTATATCAAGTCCCTTTATCAAAGAATCCCCCCAACAAAGACTACTTATTAATTCAAAGTCTTCTACAATTTGGTATAGACGAGGCAAACATTAAAATATGAGAGACCGTCACGAAATTGAAATACCTGTAGTTAACCATGCTTGGACAGACAATGAAAAAAATGAAGACATACATCTCCATATAAGAAATCTCACGAGCATACCCACTTTGCCGCAATTATTACCCGTTGAAGAAGAGAAAAATAGAAGTTGAGACGATGAAGACCCTAAAAAGCACTTGTTTGTCAGTGAAAATTTTTGGACAACTAATGATATTACAAATGAAGATAAAAAGATGGCACAATTTGCAACATCTCTCCAGAAGAGATCTCTAACATGGTTTATAAATTTCACATAATTTCTTCTCCTTCTTCAAAGCTCAGGATGTTAAAAATTTTGCAACTCAAAAGTTAAAAGAAATCAAATATAGACCAGATGAAACAATAAGGGAGCATGATAAAAAAACAATGATTCATTAAGTCAAATCCCATATAATTTTGATGAAGCCCTGTTGGTTCAGTGGTATGTTGCTGGGATATTACAAAATATCTAAGGGTCTAAGAGCGGCATGAAGTCTCGTCACCTGAAGAAGCTTTGAAAATGGACCAATGTATTGAAATAGATGATGACTCTCAGTGAAATTCCTCAATGATTGATAAAAAAAATTAAAAGAAAAGATTGAACAATTGTGGGAATTGTTGTTAAGCTCATCTTTGTAGAAAAATAACCTATGGTGCACTAATTATAGGAATGATGGCACACCAAGGACAATTGCAAATTTGTATACTATTTTGTTTAGGATGTTTGTTGCGTTCAAGAAGACACATATTATGCCTTATGTTAGATTGTGTCAAGCCATAATACTAGAGAGTGCCAATACAATATGAGGAATATAAAACCTAAATGGTGAAACCATATGCAAAGATAATACTCATTCCACACAAAAATGCCAACTAGATAGAAAAAAGAAGCCTACTTATCATATTATCTCTCTCACACAGGCATATGATCAACTTAATGACCCAACTACACAAGGAGGAAGAGAAAACAATAGAGGAGGATTTGTTACAAGATGAGGTGGATACAATGGACGAGGTCGAAATCCGGGAAGGGTCTGCTGCTTCATGTGTTGGCAGGAGAGCCATGTTGTAACACCCCCTTGTTTATTATAATGATGGTTGTTATTATAACGCTAGTGTGGAATGATATGATTGGTTGGATATCTAATTAAAAATATTATTATTAATTAATTAATGTAATTGAAGGTTGGATAGTCTTACCAATCCTTTGTCTGAGGGAAGCTTTATGCTCGTATGTTTTGCTTGAAGCCATGACCCCTACCAGCTGAATTAAAAGATGTAGTTATTAGTGGTGTGCCAGTAGGTTACACCTATTTCATGCTTGTTGGGTACGTATTGCATGTTGTGAATAGGCCCATACTCACATGAGAAGGGAAAAAGTGGCAAGACACCACTTGACACCTAGCAAAGATGGAATTGGATAGAGGAAATTATCGACGTTTCATATTGGGATGTGAATGAAACGGAAGGGACACACTCATGGGAGGACATGAAGGGACTCAAGGAAAAAACAAAGAAAGGTAGCTTAGAAGAGATATCACGAGGTTTGGAAAGAGGAACGAAGAGGTTCTTTGGGAGAATTTTTTTGGACTTGTTCTAAGTCTTAGCTCAGTGACTCATACTAGTTCTATTCTCTAATAGAAGGCATTCAAGGCTAGTGTTGATTGACAAGCATAATGGTGGATCATGGTACAATTGATTGGGGTAGAGCTTGAGCTGATTATCGAGTTGTAACCTGGAGTTGGTGCTTCGTGACCTTGAGCTTGTGCTTTATGACTATGGGCACCAATTCCCCTGATTGTGTTTGACACCCTATCGTTTAAGCCTATGTGGATGATGTGAAGCTCAATGTATGAAAGAACCATTGGTGTGTTCCCTAGTGCAAGAAATTCCTCAGACCTGCGATCTGGCTTAGGGGTGGTTAGCAACAAGAAAGGTCATATTGTAGTTGGCCTATGGTGGGGAAAGAGTGGAAATCCCTCCTTTAGTTTCCAACTATCTTAGACCATTCAGATAAGTATTCTTGGATTATGCATAATAGCCTATAGATTGTAATATGTCTTATTGGAATTTATGACCAATGATTAATCTTATCCCATTTATATAACGATGCATGATTCACTATTTAATCAAGGCTAACTAGCTAACTTGTGTATTTGTTGGTGATTACAAGTTGCTTGAGTTATGTACATACAATTTTTTTATTCTTTTGTAGGTTGCTTAATATGTTTATGATGGAGGGTTTGAAAATGATACAAAAACTAACTTGTTACCACATATGTCTCAGTACCTTATATATTCCTAAGTTGGGTGGCTTACTATTACAACCATGTTTGTGGGTCATATCTTTGGTAGATTAGATTATGTGCTATGTGTATGGATTAGTACCACCTTTTGATGATTTTTGAGATTTTTGTTTTTTCATAGTGAGTTGATGCTTTACATGCCCTCGTAATCATGATAAAGTTATGGACCTATGTGCAGTGGTTATCCTAATGGTTTATAATGTTAATACATGAATATGCATAGTTTTTTAATATGCCTCAACTAACTAGTTATGGTATGAGATTTCTCTAATGTACCATGTTGCAAATATCATGGTTCATTACTTTGTTGAAGGCAACAAACTCCCTTTGAGAGGAGGAGGTAGTCAAGTGCATCGATGCTTGAGGTTCCTCAATTGGTATGATATGGTATGTGGTTTCATTTACATTCATCAAGAGTTGAGCTATTTCCACAACCATGTATGACTAATTGAGACATCTAACTAGATTGTTATGGTGCGTGAAATATTGTGGTTTGGATGCTGTGAGAATTTATTGCTACCAAAAGACTAATCAAGCTTCTTGTTAAAATGCTATGATATATTCTTGAGTTGCAGGGTTCTTATATGATTATTCTTGATTAATTAACATGAACATTTGTTTTTTAAGGCTTGTGAATTCATTATATGACATGTATGAATGCCATAAATATATGTTATTTAAAGGATGCTAGAAGGCATATGGTCAATGATGTGTATGAAGGCTTTACCAATTCAGTTAAAGTATTTGTGGCCCGTGCAATGCCATGGCGGTGTGCTATTATGATTAAGGAGTTTGTTGTTGACAGATTGTTGAAGGGGCTCTTTGTGTGCTTGAAGACTTGGTTAATAACCTCACTTCATGAAATCAAATGTGCATATCACATTGAAAGATTTATGTTGGAGCAAGGATTTTCTTTATGTAAAAATCTTGACACGTGAGTGACGCTTGGTCATGAACAAGTTCAACCAAGACATTGGGCATTAAGTATGGGTGTCGTAGTGGATCAGGGTTGAAGTCGGGCCAAATGAGCCTTGATAAATTATAAAGGAATTCACAAAAAAATCAAAGGAATGGAGAAATCGTGGATTATACTAATCCTTGCCATAATCACCATTTATGCCACTTAATCACAAATTTAGAGAGGATTAAGCGTTAGTGCAAAGATTAATGCTTAATCCCGTGTTGCGCCCATCGATGGGTGGGGGTGCTCTAATAGAAGGTTTGCGACTGGAATTTTTCCATCACATGACGAAGTGCAGTTACCATTGTGTTGCGCATAGTTTGGGGCTTGGGCCTCCTCCGCATCTTGGCACGAAGGCATGATGGCACGCTAACATGGAGGCCTGGTGGAAGGACAACCGTGGACACCCTCGAAATTCTATATAATGGGAGTCATTGATTTATGAGGAGGATCAGGGCTCTGTAAGACCCCTTAACTTAGGTTGAGGTGGCAGGCACCACAGAGGCTGGGTATGACCACGTGGAATGTCATATGTAACTCTGGTTGATGTGGTTAATGACATGGGATGAGCACTGATGTGGCACATTGCCTGCGTGACATGTGGTAAGCGAAAATGGGATTTTTAGGTGGCCAATGGGGTCGGTTGTGGATGACACATGGAACCCTCAACAGATACCACATGGTAGGGTGACATTATCACGATGTTAATGTGATGTTAGTAGGGTAGGTTGGGTGCAGAGTGGAAAATGGTGTGACGTCAATTTTTGGCGTCGATTGATGGAGAAATTTCGTCACACCTTTCTTCTAGTGTTAACAGTCTATGATGGTGTCTTAGGGTGGTGAGTGTGCTTGATAGAAAGAACGTGACGAATATTTTGTTATCAATTAATGCAACTTATGCTCTTAATCTAGTGCTTGGATCTATTGTGCCCTTCTCGCGTTTGGGCGCAATGGTGTTAGCATGTTGAAGTGGCGTGCACCGTGAAAGTGCCACATGTGCTACTTGGCGACCCAAGTGGAGAGTTGGTTGATGTCACAAGGAACTTAAAAGGTGGATCTTTACATGACCATAAATTTCGATCTGAGTATTGGATCAAGATAAAATTTATATTGCCAAAAAACTTTTAGCGAGCCTAATTCAACAATGATATCAAAATTTGATTCTCAAAACTTTTGAGATTTGGGATTTTTATAACTCCATCTTCATAATGAGACCATGGAGGTCGAGTTAATTGAAATTAACACCTCCCATTCAAAATATTGAACAAAAGAGTTGTAAATCTCCTTCAAACTACCCCAAAGCAAAAGGTTTTGAACTAAAAAAACCTCCATACCAAATTGGGAATAGGTCAAGAAAACATTCTAGGAAATCAAAAAAAAGATTGACCTTCCAAAAGCACTGCCCAGTATCCAAATATGAAGCAACATAGTGATACAATGGAAAGGCAGTCGGTTTTTTCAAAAATGAAGTGGGACAACAAAAATTGACGAAAGTTAACATATTAAAGGAATTTTTGGAATTATTAAAAGAAGAAAAGTCAACATGTTCTTTGATCAAACTCCTCCCTATATTGAAAGACTATAACAAGGAGAGGAACCAGAGTAGGAACTTGCGCAAACTATCTCAGGGTAAACATTTTGATAACTATAATCCTCAAGTAGACCTTGGGATAGATGGACATATGATAAAACAATTCATAATGGATTTTGGATCACTTGTGAATATCCTTCCTAGGGAAACATGGATAAAACTAGGAAGACCGACACTATAGCAAACGACTAACTACCTCAATCTGGCAAACTAGAGATTCATAGAACCCATTGGAATGGTGACGAAAGTAAAAACATCAACCATCGGGTTTTGACTTTTGTTGACTTTGAGGTAATCAACTTAGTTGATGGGATATTGGCATATATAGCTCTTGTTGAAAGACCATGGGGTTAGAAAAATGAAGGCGATAAATTCCCTAAAAAAAGACAGAATAAAATTAAAGGGAAATAAGAAAAAATTATAATCCATCTTGACCCTGAGAAGGAAAACCCTGAGAGGATGATATAGAAATAAAGAGGTTATAATTTCCAAAATAGCCTTTTGTTGATCAATTTTTTTGTGACTTGATTATTTTTATAAAAAAACATAAAACAACTTAAAAGATTAGAATTTTACAATAAGAATTTTAATTTCTTTCATCCACTATTAGATTTTAAGCCTAAACTAAAAATATGCTTTGAAAAAATGGATATGCTTTTGAAAAAATGGATATGCTTTTGCATATCTATCCATTTCCAATATCTAAATGTTTTCTACAAATCTTCACCACCCTTGCTTAATATATAATATTTATATATATATTTTTAATTTAGATATAGATTATTCGATGAGAAATTGGGATGGGCCATTTATTTCTTATCAAAATCTATTTAACTTTATTAAATATGATTTGAAAGCTATCCTATCAATTTTTTTTAAAGAAATAAGTTATAATATTATATAATTCTTAATGAGAAGTTCCCACATACTGAGTTGTCCCTACTTCACAAACTTTCCCTTTCTTTATTCATTGCAATACAATGAGCTATGGCAAATTCCACTTCTTAGTCATTAGACGGAAACTTTTTCAACTAATTCTATTAAATCTAATATATAAAAAAGGTAAAAGGCACGGTAGATGTGTTTAATTTAATTCTAATGTTGATTTGTGAATCTAAATTTATCTTATCAATTGACTTGGGTATTTAAGTTTTATTATATATAATTTTATTATAATTTATATAGCATTTTAATTGAATTTTTTTATTCAAGGTATAAATTTATATTTTTCCCATGGAAAAATATAAAAAATAGAGAACTTAGGGAGAAAAAAAAAATCACAAGCAAGCCATACACATTCCAATCCGTACAGGGGACTTAGGGTAATCATCTCGCTGCTGCTTTCCATAATGCGCAGACCTCTGTAACGCGTTACATTACCCATTTTTTATTCAGGGTTGGTTGCAGGATTCGATCGCAAGCCAACCCAACCTTCCTTTCAGATTCAGATTCAGATTCGCATGATATTATTATGTGTAAGAAAAAGTTAAAATATATAAGCCGAGCCAAGCCCCGCTTCTTTTCAGATGAAGAATTTTTCCGAGAGCAAGTTAAAACATATACATCAGCCACCTTGTTCGAACTACAGCAAAGCCGAGACTTTCAGTACAGAGATTGAAGCATCTCTGTTCGTCGACATTCTTCAAAAAGCTTGAACCTTTACCAAATCTCTCGTACCTTAAGGCACTAGAATGATAAGTAAAAAAAGATGCTTTTAGCTTTTATCTCATTTAAATAGATTAAAAATTAAGATTTTATCTTATTTATTTAAATATATTAAATAGATTCAACATTAAGATTTTATCTTATTCAGTTAAATATATTAAAAACTTAAGATTTTATTATATTCATTTAAATATATTAAATATTCTATTTTATTCATTTATTTATGGGTAAGGCATTGTTGGGTCGCTGTTTTGTTGTGTGTTGTTTTAATAATCATATATTTTTTCTCTTAAACAATGAAGGTTGTATGGATATTTATTTTTGATTGCAACTTCTTGTATGAAGTAAAGGTTGTCAACAATGATTCATTTCAGTGCATTTCATCTTAAGACCAATGTTTCTTATTAGGATATTCCAACACATAGGAAATAGTTAAATATAACTTGGTTTAGTGTAGAGTTAGGTAAAGTGTGTTTTTTACTATGTACTTTTGTAACTTACAATCCGACAATCACGATATGTTCTAGACATGAAGTGATTCGACAGTTCATTCTCTCTTCGGTATTACCAACCCCTAATCCGTGGCCTAACACTCGATTGGTCTATGATCTCTATTTAAAGAGCATGAAGGGTTATTTGTAAGGTGACCATTCATGAGATAAGCTTATGTAAATTTTCTTTCTTTTATTAATAAATTCCCTGAAGTGGCAGCGTTGGCTCAAGTCGTGGATTGTTTCCTTCTTTGAGGGTTTTAACCACGTCAAGAATATTGGTGTATTGATCTATGATATGTTTGTGAGCGATGTCCTTTGGTGTTTTATTTAAGGAACTTACTCTGTAAATTCCTACATGGTATCAGAGCTATTTCAAGGTCGCATCTGTTGGTGCTCCAAATCCGAAGCCATTACAACTGCATCCCACTTTCATTTCTTAGATATATTGTTTTTTATTGCTTTCGGGCTGAGAGGACTGCTCTATTGTGTTAGGAGTATTTGTTCCAGTGAGGAACCCCTTTCGTTTCACGTGAAAAAGTTTCCGGTAGCCTTAGCTACATCATTTTTAAGATGTGGAGGTATATAATGTTTATTTGCAGTTTTAGTTATTTATTTCTTTGTTTATTTCGGTTTATTTAGCTCTGTTTTTTTATTACCGGATCTATACTTTCAATTTTCGTGTATGCTCTTTGCCCTCTGACTTTGTGTGATCTGGGAAAATTAGAAACAGAAAGGAATGATTTTTTCTCATGCGTATGCTCTTTTCTGTCGTGCCTTAGTGTGATATCAGAAAATTAAAAACATTGCGGAAAATATTTAGTTTTCGGCAAAAGCTAACTTCAAGCCATAAGGTTTGGTTTTTATTTTTGCATGTCGTGTTAGGTTGTGTGGTTTTTTTGGTAGAAAAAAAATAGTTTTTTCAAGTAAGCATGCACCCCAAATCTTCAGTGACTAAAAAAAACTTTATTTTTTCCAAAAATTACTAACCTTTTAAACTAGCTCATTTGGTCCAAAGTTACTTTATGAGAATAGAGATCTTGGGTTCAAATCTTTCTTTTTGTTAAGTTACTTTTTCAAAAAAACATATGTAACTTATGTTTTTAAAGTTACTTTATGTAAAAGTGTTCTCACCCATTATAAAAAGTGAGTAACTTACAATTCTAAAGCTTCTTTATCTTTTATTTAAGTTACAATTTAGTGAGTAGTTCATAAAGTACCATTGTAAAAGTGACTTTCACTTATTTATAAAGGCGGGTCACACAAAATCTTTTTTAAAGTGAAATAATTAGATTAAGTTTGGAAAGGGCGGGGTGATTTTTTTTTTTAAATATAACATTATCATTCACTTATGCACATTCACGCACTTCGTCAACATTTTTAACAACTTTTCTTCAAAAAGTCATAACTTCTTCATCCAGAGGCTGTTTTCAGAGCCTTTTTTTTTTAATCAGCCTAATTTTTCGAGATATTTCCATTGGAACACTTAGTTTCAACATCTACAACTTCAGTTTCTGTTAAAATGGAAATTTCATGTCAAATTATTCTTGACAGCACTAACTACTTCCAATGGTAGTCCTACAATGTGGATTTACTTAGAAGTAAAGGTCTTTACAGAATAGCCTCAGGTCAAGAAACTAAACCTAAAGATGAAAATAAGGTAGCCAAATGGGAAAATAAGCAAGATCAAGCACGTGGGTTAATAGGGATGTTTATTTCCCAGACCTTAGAATCCATATCGCATAACTGGCCTGCAATACCTATCACCTAATGCAAGCCAAGCCTGCAATACCCAGGATCTCTTCACTTGCAAAATACATCTCAATTAAATAACCCCAATGACCAATTCAATTCAAATAATTCACATGCATTCATCCTTCCAGCTATACAACTTTCACAATCATCCAATATATATATAAATATATGATTTAAAACAAAACAATTACTTACAAACTTGGCCAGATAATCAGAATTGATGGCCTTTACAACTGCCCGAAGGCTCCCAACCAGAAACCTCTCACACTCTATCTCTCTATCTCTCTGATCCTCAATGTCCTTGAGGCTACATTATTTATAAAACTTAACATGATAAAGAAATCCTAAAATCACTCAACTAAAACCTCTAAGAGTCTACATGCAATGCATACACATGGCAAAAGCATCTTGAGGTTTTTTCCCATCTTTTTCCCTGTTCTAAAATAGAAAAGCCTTCCTTATCCACATCTATTGCTTGTATGCCTAACACAAATCCTATTTTAAAAATTAACAATTATTTAAAATTATATTTACCCGCTTTTTATTTCATTTTGACATATGAGAGGTCTGATGCTCACTGCATCAATATCGCGAGAACTTGATACCCCCAATGACATGTAACAACTCACTATATTTTGGAATTAAAAATTGAAATTAAAGCCCTTTCAACTGAAAATGAGTTGCTTACTGGACTGGACCCACTAATTTTTCTTCCATTTAAGATTTTTTGTCCAAGTTTAAGACCCTTAGACTTCTCTTGGAAGGTGTTAAGGTTAAGAAAGAAAATGGCAGTTTTATCTATTCCATTCTTACTATGTTAGGACCAACTTACTCTGTGTTTGTTTCCACCTTCCATTCTACTAGAGAAGCCTTCATTTCTGAAGGACAAGACTACAAATCCCCCTCTTTTGATGCCTTTTGTGATTCTTTAATAAGAGAACAAGAAAAACTCTTACATATTGGTCTTCTTAATCTTGGAAACTCTTCTAAGAAAGCCTTAGCCGCCCACCAACAACCAAATTCAAAGAATTCTAAGAAGCAGTATTTTAAAAAGAATGGTCCTAAACCAAACAAGGGTCCTAAGCAATTTCAGTGTCGAAATGAAAAATCAATTCAGCAAAATGATAAGACAAATAAAAACTAAGGGAAGAAGACTGATAGACATTGCAACTTTTATAATCGAGATGCCCACTTAGAATCCAAATGCTTTAAGAAGATGGAAGCCTTAGAAGCAGCAATGAAGAAGCATAACATCCATTTGGAGCATTCTTCAACTTCAACTTCATCTTTAGGAATAACACTTTGTGCATGTGGTTATGAATCATCTCGGTTTGGTATGCACTAAATGTATCTTCTTTTTCTCATTCTCATGAGTGGTTCATTGATTGCAGAGCTTCTTATCACATGGGAAAAAACAAAGCCATGTTTTCTTCTTTAAATGATTGCAACACCAAAAATATATATGTTGGTAATGATAGATCTCTTAGTGTTGTAGGGACTGGGACTATTCATCTAGGCAATGGTCAATTTAATGATGTATCATGTGTTTCAACCTTATCCTGCAACCTTCTATCTGTATATCAGATAACTCATTCAGGTGAAGGTAAAAGTGTTGAATTTTCACCTCATGATGTTGTAATTAAGGACCTAAGAGATCCGAGACAGATTTTAGCTACTGACATTGCTGATGATTTTACAAGGTTGTATAAGTTTAACAACTTTGGGTCATCAACTCTTCCCTCGATACTTGTTGTTCATAATGATGAAGTGAGAAAACTTTGGCATGAGCGATTTGGTCACTTAAACTATCACTCCCTTCAAAATCTATGTAAATAAAATATGGTGACAGGTCTTCCTATGGTATCTTGCAGAGATGGTGTTTGTTCCTGATGTGTACTCGGAAAACGTCATCGTGATAGTTTTGAAAAACGTGCCTCTTGGCACGCCTTAGCTCCTTTACCGCTTGTGCATAATGATTTATGTCATCCACTTCCAGTTGTTTCATTCTCTGGCTACAAGTATTTCTTAACTTTCATTGATGATTTATCCAGACGTAGTTGGTATACTTCTTAAAACTCAAGAGTGAAGTATTTAACATGTTCTTGGCCTTTAAGGCCTTTGTTGAGAAACAATTTGGATATCAAATTCTTAAGCTAAGATCTGATAATGGTGGAGAATATGTTAAACAACAAATTCATCGACTTTTGCACTGAGCATGGAATTCAAATGCAACATACTATTCCATATACTCCACAACAAAATGGTGTAGCTGAAAGGAAGAATCACATCTTAAAGGAAATGGCTAATTGTATGCTTCAATCTAAAGGACATAGTCTTAATTTTTGGGCAGAAGCAATTAACTTTGTAAATTACATAGTAAATTGCACCCCTACTAAGGTTTTAAAGAATATCACTCCAGAAGAAGCACAGAGCTCAATTAAACTAGATGTAAGTCACTTCCGTGTTTTTGGAAGTGAAGCATGGGCTCATATTCCCGATGAAAAACATAAAGCCTTAAAACCTAAGAGTGACAAATGTATTTTTGTTGGATATTCTGAAGATGTCAAAGGATATAGACTTATTCCACTTAAGTCCAAAAATGTTATCATCATAAGAGATGTAAAGTTTGCTGAAAATATATCGACCTATGAGCCTAGTTCGACGGATGTGCCACCTCTCTCTATCCCCTCTACTTCTAAAAATATTTATTCTTCAGATGATGACAGTGAGGATGAAAATCCTCTCCCACCTTCTGAGAATCCTCCTTCAGCTCCTCAGCGTCCAAAATGGGTTCCTACTACTCGGGATGCAACAAGTGCTCTTGCAGGTGATCCTACAGTTCAACGAGGTACACGTTCTCAATTCGATAGAGCCTCTTCTTTACTGGCTCAAGCTTCAACGAATTATGATCCTGACACCTTTGTAGAAGCTTCAGGCCATCCAGATTGGGACGCAACTATGAATGAAGAATAT